>JAAAKG020048308.1:0-18546 GCA_010014905.2 Druon quercuslanigerum
ATTGATAGGCCCTTTCTTCATCGATGGTAATCTCAATGCCCGTGCATATGAAGAGCTTCTCAGAAACCAAATTGTACTAAGAATAAGGGAGATTACAGGCAATAATTTTTAAAATATTTCGCTCCAGCTGGACGGAGCAGCGGCTCGTCACGGCAGGGACTTTCGAGCATATTTAAATACTCAGTTCCCTCAAAGGTGGATTAGAGGAAGGAGTGAAATCGAGTGGCCTGCTAGATCTCCTGATCTGAAACCTCTCGACTATTTTCTTTGGGGTTATTTAAAGAGCAAAGTATATTCAACGAAACCCCAAAGCTTAGACGAATTGCAGAATCGGATTCTGCAACAGGCTACTTCGATTGACAGGGAGATGATTCGTAATGATGTAACTCATTTTTACAATCGCATAGCTTTTTGTCAAGAAGCTCAAGGTTTTCAGTTCAAAAATTTTCACTGACGCGTGAGAGGCAAGGGTCTTACGCTAATCAAGCACCCCAAAGGGAACAGAATTTACAACGCCCACGTCGTTGTTCCTCGGTAATGCTAAACGTAAACATAAACTGCTTTAAAAAATCCTTGCATAAACTTTGAAGATCATCACCAAGATCCATACAGAGCTCACCAATGAATATCTCGTTGAAATTTACTTCAGGAATTGCACTGACCTCTTGGAAAACTTTGTTAATTTTAAATAACCTTTAACTGACCTTGAACGTTACACTTGACCTATGACTTGGGTACGTACCTAAACGTACAATTTTTGGCTCTATCGATTGCAGATGTAAAAAGGGGGATTCCATTTGAAAAAAAAAGTTGACCTTCAAAAAGTTATAAAGATGAACTTCAAGGTTAAAATAAAGGTTACTTTTAAATTCCTGGTTGAAAGTAACTTCAGAAATAACATTTACTTTTTAAAAAAATATTTTACCTGAGGAAATATCCAACCGTCCGGTAAATGGAAAATTGAGTGACTGGTTCGATATTATACAAGGCGTTAGACAAGGATGCGTTAGGTCTTCATGTCTATTTATATTATTTATGGACAAGTGTTTAAGAGTAGCTCTTTTCGACAAAGAAGGTGTGGTTCCTGAAACAGTAAGGATACGTGGGTTAGCGTTCGCAGATGATAAGGTTGTCATGGCAGAATATATCGAAGATTTGCAAAGAATGTTGAATAAATTGAATGCAAGCATGAAGAGCATGGGCCTCAAAATTAACGTAAATAAAACAAAGGCTATGGTTTTCGAAGAAAAGAGTGAAAAAAAATGCAACATTGTATTAAATGATGAGAGAATTGAACAAGTTGAGAAATTCGTATACCTTGGTAGCTTATTTACTAGGGACATGAAGATAGATGAGGAGTTAGATAGACGCATAAACGAAGGTAAGAAGGTTATTGGACACTCTATTTTTTATCATTAGATAATTTTTAATTGCCGGGAACTTCTGATTTAGGGACTATTATATTTAAAATAATATCTTTTTTTCGAAATTTTTATTTTTCGGAATTTCTTAATCGTTTGAAAATTCGTTTCTGCTTTTTAAACAGTTCGGTTAAAATGTAATTTCCTTTGTTTAGTGTATTTAACTATTTTCTTAAAAATTCTTCATTTTGGTAAAATTTAACTGTTTGTTATTTAAACCTAAAATCTTCTTTAGTCGTAAATTCAACGACATACTTAATAGAAAAATAATATTTTCGGTTGAATATTAATTTTCTTTATTCAAAATTAATTTTTCTTCTTTAGTTTAAACATTCACCAGTTTTCGGGCACAGTCAATTTTTTGTTGTAAATGCAACTATTTCGTGTAAAAATGATCTTTTTCATTTAAAAAGTCAACTATTCTGTAGAAAATTCATCTCTTCAATTAAAATGTCGCCTTTTTGGTAAAAAATTAATTTTTTCATAGAAAGTCCATTTTTGTTGTTAACATTCCAACTGTGGTTTTTGATTTAAAATTAAAATCTGTTTGGATTGTGAATCAATTGATAAATTTTTTTGAGAGTTTATTTCAGCTAAGAATTTAGATAGAATGTAATGTTCCAATGAAACATGGTTAACCCTTGGTTTTAAGTCGAAAATGCTCAAATAAAATTCAGCATATTAAGGGCTTTGCTAAAGAAAATCAATCTTCTTTAAAAAATGTATGTCTATATTTATGTAGAAACTTAATTGTTGCATTCATAAATTTCTGTTAATAGTCATATAACATAAAGGCTTATTGGAATTTTTGTTCTAGAATTTAAAGTAACATTAAGTTCAGTAGTAAAAACATGTCTTTTTTCGTAAAGATCAAAAGTTTACACTTGTCATTGTTTTTTGTTAATCTTTAAACAGTTTTTGTTATTTCTACTGCAGGTCCCGAATCAGAAGTGGTTAAAAGTTGATTATTAAATTTTCAGTTAATTTAATTTTATTTTGACTTCAAATAATTGAAATTTTAACAAAATAGTCCATCCACTTGCGTTGACAATTGTCTACATGTCTTTTAATCTTGCGTAGAAAGTAATATTTGTTCAACTGCAGAAATGTGCTTATGCACTTCAGTTACGAAAGTTTTACCATCAGTGAAGGCATCTAAGTTTGAGTGTTTCAGATTTTGATCAGTAGCAAAATATTATTAAATTACTCCGATTCCATAAAAAGCTCCTTTTCCATGTCCTGTTGTAGAGAAAATCCATATCTTGTTAACTGGTGATTCTGATAACTGGTAAAGTAGAAATCAGTTTTTGATAAGAGCAAGTGCTCCACCTCTGATAATCGTAATTTGTTGAATTGAATGAGACCGAGAATCTTCTTCAAAATTTTTTATAATGCGATTCATTGCTAAACAGAATCGTGTTTTGTATTGTCAGAGACAATAGCAAAACCCCGTGTTTTGTCATCGCTATAGCAAACTGCTATCGCAGTTGATATTTGACAACTTTTCCAGTAAGGACTATGAATTTCATTTTTAGAAACCCTTTTCCACTTCTCTACAAAATCACTGCTTAGAAGGATGTTATTTGAATTAACTTTTGCTTTTTCTTTTACACTGATTATTTCTGCCCTTTGAAAGTCTGTCACGTATTCAGGGACATTTGATTTCACTTTTCAATGTCATAGTTTGTAACGTTATCCTTCTATCAAAACCGGGGATAAATTTTGTGTTTCTCGTTATTTGAAGTTTAGTTCCAGTGCATTTGGATTATTTTAACATTTTGAGCATTCACTAAAAATTATACTAATTCTCAGTGATAGTAGTGTAGCATTTTAAACATTTTTCAGTGAAATTTAACTTCATTGAGCGATTCGTTCGGTATGCATTTACTCTATCCTGTTCATTGAATTGCAATCAACAACATCAGTTAATTTCAATACTGCTAGGACACCAAAAATAGCCCTAACTATTTTAAAACTAAACTGGGCAATTAAATAAGAATAAGCGAAACAAGATTAATTCTTGCAATGAAAAAATTCCCACTGAATTTTTAATTATTACTCGATAACCAAAGCGACAGATTGTGGATTCTAATCAAGGAAGAGATCATTGCGTATTTTAATGATATTTTGGATTTAAGGATATCAATTTTGCTCTTAAGATCTATATGAGCTTAATGCATAAGATTCTGTTTATTCTTTTGTGTTTCATCGCACAACAAGGTCCTTATAGTGAAACAAGGTGCAGAGTTGTACGAGGATCCACAATTTTAGGGTCACACAGATTTAACATAATAAACTTTTGATTCACTCTTGGTTTTTTTACTGCTAGCCCTTAAAGCTTTAATCATTTCCGTCTAGGTCCCACGAATGTACGAATGTACGTCTTTACCTTTCGTTCTATTCATAAGTCCGTTTGTTTTCTTTAAAATCATGAAGCCAGTCGTTAACATCCTAAGAACAGAAGGTTGGTCATCTTGAGTTTTTTCTAAATGATTTGCTATAACTAGGAAACACCTACGATGATTGCGCGATCAATATCGATGAAACTATAAATCGGATCGAAAGCTTTGCTGGTTTAATAGTTAAGTACATTTAAGGTTTTTAAACACAAACGCAGTTGCAAAATTCGCAAATTCGCGCGGCCTATCGAAACACGGCACACACTAAACGAGATGATTATGCCAAAAACTCCGCTTCGGTCATCAATAACAACGATTTCAACAAACAGATGTATATCGGGAAAAGCATGTAGTAAGATCGCGATTGGTGGATAAACACTTCGCAATCAACGTGTAAGAAAATAAGAACAAACTTAATTGAAATAGAAATCTTCACGGGTGCTTCTCTTTTTAGGATGGGTCGCCTGTTCAGAAGGTCTTTCAGATCGAGTTTTTCTGGAACTAGGATTATTCTGCAGCAATTTATTATGTTAACAAAGTGGATGGTACGCCAATGCGAAGTCTAAATGAAATCGCCCAACAAATCTGCAAATTGTGTTCCTAAAGAAACGTCCTACTTTATATGAAACTTTTTTTTCTCTTTTTTGGGTGCTAAAAATTCAACTGCCTGGTTAAAAATGAATCTTGAATATCGATTAATAAACTTTTCGCGATATCTAAACTTTTTTGGTTGAAAATTAATGTTTCTTTATTGACTAAAAAAATTTCTTGATTGAGAGTTTAACACTTTTGATCAAATTCCTGATTTTGGTCTAAAAATGATTTTTTTTTTGTTTAAAGGATTTAAATGTATTTGTATTAAAAATTAAAGTATTTTTGCCAACTTAAGCTTTTTCTTAATAATTAATTTCTTAAATCGAAGATGAATCACTTTGTTAGAAAATTCAACTGTTTTCCACTTTGTGGTACAAAATTTGCCTGTTTTCAATATTAGCGGGCTTCCTTATAATTTAAAATATTCAATACATCATAAGACTTTTTCAGAATTTCATATAATTAAAAAACGTCATGTTTCCATAGTTTTCTATGTGAGTCCTAAAAATCGATTTGCTTTTCCGGAACTTCAAGATAGTGAACCCTTGGTTTAAAGTTGAAAGTGCCCAAAACCAATTAAGGATATTAACGCCCTCGCCGAAGAAAATCAGTCTTCTTAAACAAGTGTATGCATATATTTATGTAGGAAACCGATTGCTAGATTCATCGTTTTTTGTTAATAGTTGCTAACAAGCAGCAATGCAATGCAAAAAAAAGGCTTATTTATATCTTTTTTGTAGAATTTCATGTGACTTTTGGTTCTCTAATAAAAGCATATCACTTTTTTCGTAAAGATAAAACGTTTACTCTGGTCATTGCTGTTTGCTAGTTTTAAAACACTTTTTGATATTTTTATTGTAGGTCACTCATATGAATCTTTCTAGAGTTTATAAGGATGGAAGGCATAATAAGAACATTCAAATATTTTAACCATTTTTCTTTATTTCTGTTCTTTCTGGTAATCCATGAAAGAGTTTCAAATTGGCGTAGACGCTCAGCTTTTAGAGTTAACGGCTTGGGCTGTTCCTGCGCCTAGACTTGTCTGTAATTAAAAATAAACTTTTTAGCTTTTCTACAAGTTTCTTTTAATTTTAATAAAGATCTTAAGTAATAAATGTTTTTTCAAAGTCATAAGGCTTATTTTTTTAAAGTAAATTTATGTATCATTTGTGATATGCAACAAAAATGATACTAAATTGCAGATCTGATTCGGGATCATTTATGACGTCAAACCAAGATTTCTAATTTTCTTAGAGTATTGTAACTCATATGCAAGGTTTTTATTGTTTCTAATCGTTCAATGTACTTGAAAAGTTAAAACGAAACAAAAAAAACGAAATCTGATATTAGAAAGTATCACCACAGCCTTCGTCTGCTAGGTATTTGACAACAGTGCGAAGAATATGGAAATATTTATGAAATCGATCTAAAGAATTAGAGTATATTTTTCGTGACTGAAAATAAATCATTTGACATCCAGCTGAAAAGTCGCCATATTCACTATGATCTAAACCATAGTTCAGAAGTTAACTAAACTAAAATTTCTAGTATAGTTTGATAGTAAGATTTATATTACTTCTGATTATTTAAACTCAATTGTATCCTAAAATAAATAAGAAATACAACTTATTAATCGTAGTATGAATTCTATTAATGCTTAAAGCTTAAAATTATTTCGATTCCTATTTTTCCTTTTGTCCGAAAACATAAGATAGTTGTTGAGTCAAGTCTTAATTTTCATTTAGGAAAAATACGTTTTAATTAATTCCCGATTAATACAATTATTTAGAAAATAATAATAAAGCAAGCAAAAAGTTGTTTAAATTTAGTGTCCTGATTTATAGCTGGAATTCTCTCATAGTTTTTCGTTTTTTGTTGCTGCTACGGACGCAGCAAATGACAGCTTTAATTCCATCGTATGATAAACTTTCGTCAAATCGCAATTTAACTTTAACAGCGAAAAATTGTACCAGAAAAAAAACATAAAATTTAACAACAAAATTTAATTTTCATTTCCTCTGTGCTGTTAATTACAGTTGTCACTTGCATGCGTTTGGTCTGATAAATTAAATAAAAAAAAAGATCAAATTCATCCGAATTGACAGATCATGATGATCTCGCGAGACAAGTTATCGTTAGCGCAAAATGCATTGCAACAGAATATTTTTAAATTTCCCAAATTTTTTAATTCAAACTTAATTAGCTTAAACTTTTTTTTACATATTTTTGTAATTTCAGATCTTATTTAAAATTTAAAATAATACAATCTGCTCTCTGGTGCCAAAATCTTTTTCTGGAATTGACAAAATGAATCTCTCTGAGGCTGATTGAATTCTGAATTTGGATAGGTTTAAATCTAATAATTAAGCGAAAAAAGTACCTCACACACTTCTTAATAGAACTGAGTTTCAGAAAAATTTCGCTACTTTTAATAATTTATTATTGATTGAGGGCAGCTTGATAAACTGTTTAAATTATCACACACACATATTTTGTAATCAACCGATAAACAATAGGTGTTTGTATCAAATAGGATTGAAAGTTGAGAATTATAATCCTTACTCCGAGCGTCTGCTCCCACTGCAGCCAAAATTACTGCAGCAGCCATGATGCACAACAGATACGACAGCTTCATTGCTTCTGTTTACGTACTGAATGTGTTGAAAGTTGAAATGACTTATCGTGCTTTTAGCATTTCTGAAAATATGCGTTGCGACGCTTCTTTTATACTCTTTCGAAAAGCCTAATTTCATAGCCCCTCCTACGGTTCAGTGTAATTATCCTTTGAATTATCTATCTATTTAAAAAACAAGTTTAAAACGTAAAAAAATTATTCTACCACAATTCCTGTGTTGAATGAAGGTTAACTCTATCAGTAGACTATTATTAGTTATGAAGTAATTTGCGATAAAAATTATTCGTAATTAAACGGAGACAGTGTTTGAAGAAAACGAATGTTCGAGAATTGTATAAAGGGGACTTTTGTGAATATGTATGATTGCAGGAATTCTACATATTCTAATTGATATGCATTCCAGCAATATTGGATTTCATTCACAAAATTGGATCTTTCCCGCACAGGATATTTGTTCATCATCTTTATTTTTCTAGGTGTCCATTAAAGTCCCAAAAATCAATTGATGACTCCGGAATTTTACAATCTCCGAATTCCGATAGAAGATTGAATTCTAATTTAGCGTGCCCTGTCAATATAATTCAGACAAAGTTTTGAAATTTTTACCCTCGTACCATTTTCTTTAATGAATAAGAATTCTATGAGAGATATAAGCCGTTTCTTATGGTTTTGTGTGGATATTAAACAAATTTCAATCGCAGGAAGAAATTCATCCTTTAGTATGATAGCTGAAGGAGCATCTTCATGCAATTAAATTTTGATGCGTTGCAGAATTTCTGTAGTAAAAATAGCATTTGATAGCCCCAGTGAAATCGAATCCGCTGATTAAAACCTCCATTTTGTTCCCAAGGAAATCTGTTTTGGCACTAAAATCTTTACGTACTCTTTCACGTACTCGACTCTTGGCACATAAGATTATCAGAAAGGGCTCGGATCTCCGATACATCGAGCAAGTTTGGGGATTCTTTTATAAATTACACGACGTACACAACTCAATTGGAGAACGGGGGAAACACTCGAAGAGCAATCTCAAACGAAAGTATATGAAAAATCAAGAATAATGATTTCATAATTTTCTGTGCCTCTCGAATTTCTATCGATTTCATTTTAACAATATTCATTTCCAAAATACGTTTTCGAGATCATGATATTCACTAGTTTTCTTATTCAAAATCATTATCGAAAACTCAGTAAAAAAATATCATTTTTCATAGTGTTCATTCTTAAAATAAAAATTCATAATATTTTGTATTTTGAATACTACTTAGTCGTCTTCGTATTTTAAATACTTGTACGATAATATTAAACTTCTGTACTGCAATACGAATAAAGACATAATAAAGCCTCGGTTTTTCATATTTTGAAACAATATTATGCGAAATTCTAATACATTTTTTTCATTTAATCAAAGAAAATGTGTTTTCTATGGACTTCAAAATACACAATTCCATTCAGCCAAAATAATAGCATCATAGTTGTTTACCTCAGTGAATATTTTAAATTGCTGATAGAAACTTATGGTGAACATGCTCCAGTGATTAGAACATGTGTGACATGGTTTCGGCATTTTAATAGTGGAGATTTCGATTTAATCGAGAACGAACATCCTGGTGCAGGCGTTATTAGATGAAGACCCAACCCAATCGCAACAACAATTAGCACAAACATTAAATGTGACCCGAGAAGCAATTTGCCAACGTTTAAAAGTCATGGGGAAAATCCAAAAATATGGAAAATGGGTACAAAACCAACTGAACGATAGACAAATTAAAAATCGAAAAACCATTTGTGAAATGCTGTTTGAAGATTTCGAAAGGAAATCTTTTTTGCATCGAATTGTCACGGGGGACGAAAAATAGATTAATTTCGAGAACCCACAGCGAAAAAAATCATGGCTTTCCCCTGGTGAGGTCGGCCCATCGACTCCAAGACACTCTTTCAATTCTGAACAGTGTAATTCTCGCAGGATTTCAACTGTCCTCTCGAGGACTTGAACTTTGGTAAAGTCCCAATGCATTTTTTTAATTCTTTGTCGCAGACGAACCAATAAAGTAAAATCTCGTTCTTTAGGCCTAGAGTGCCATAGTTAGAAAATATCATTTGAAGTCAAAATATTTTTTCTTAACTAACTGAAGAGCGGGGCAAAGCATACCTGTCCACCCCGGCTAAAGAACTTAGTTTTAGAAAGTAGAAACTTTGCATTAAAATCTTGGTTTCTTATAGGAAGACGAGAGTATACCTCATCACCACTGGCTAAGAAAGCGACCAAATTTCAACGTGAAAAAAATAATATTTTCTGAAGCCGCGTTTCTAGATGGCCTTGTAATAAAATTTTATTGAGAGAGAGATTCTCTTAAATACTGAAAATATCCAGATATCTGTGTCATTTTATTTTTCGCATTTTTACTAGATCCTGTTCCTTGCGACTCAGGTGACTGAGCGTGCGCCACCCAGGCATCTATTTTGATTATACGGTAGCGCCGAGCCTCAGCGAGAGCCTCGATCGGACTAATTATCATTTATAGCACAATAGAGGGATAAACCTCCGTGCGAAGTCCCACTTATTAATGAAAATACTTGAACAGTCATTAAATTGTTCATTAGTTAACTGCGGCTAAAAACCGCCAGTAAAATATATATATATATATATATATATATATATATATATGTATATATATACAATATTAAAAAAGGATTAAACATATCTAACTTTTGGTATTAGATCTTAAATTGTCTAAAATATACTTAAAAAACCAATTTCAAATAATAATCTTTCAGTGATTCTTTAAAATTCGTAGAAACAGATATTTACAAACTTTGGTTGGCTTGGTTTCGAGATGTCTATACTTGATTTGGGTGTCTTTTAATAGTTTACTTGGGCCTTACTCTGATTTTTCCTAAGTATAAAATCTGTACTTTAATCATTAATAAATACTCGCATTAGTTTCGCATAAACCATATGCATAGAATACAAATAATTTTAAAATATAAAAAAAGTATCTTATTTTTCAAACATAGAAACCCGCAGATTGCCTGAAGGCCAGAACGTCTAAAATAATAAACTAGTTTGACGCATACGAAAGATAATAACGAAACTATCGACAATGATAACAAATTAGTTCTCTTTTATCTAAACGAAATGTTTTTAAACTTATTTTTTAATAATGAAAAAAAATTCATAATTTTTGTATTTCTCTGCATAATTGTAATCTACAAAAAACGTTTTCTGTAAATACTTCTAGGAGTCCAATTAGAATTTACTGAATTAAAATTGCACCATATAAAATTTTCTATTACTGTAGACATTATTATCACAAAATATCACCGACCTCAATCAGAGTGTGTAGCTCATCTTCTAAAAATTTCCTGCACTTTCACAAATTTTCCTGGAAAAAAAATGTTTTTTTGCAAATACCATTTTGAGAGTGTGATCAAACACTTTACATTAAATATAGAAATTGTAGGTCTAAAAGGAATGAACATACAGTAACATGTGAAATTTCTCATACTCCCGCAAAATCTTATCTCAATGACCAAAAACATTTTTTTGGTAAATGTTTATTTTATCACGGTGAAAAATCACGACGCTAAAATAAACACTATTTCAAAATTTCTTATTTCTTCAACTGTAGGAATAATTTAAAAACAGTTTTTTAACCCAATAATCTTTTTCAATAAGCTTTAATGTGGTTATAATCAAAGCGAGTTTAATGGCGTATGTAATGAGGTTTTTGATTAGAATTTGTTGAAATTTTACTGAATTATTGAACATTCAACTTATTTAATTTTAATTTCTAATTAAATAATTGAACTTTAATTATCATTATTAAATTTGTTTTAAATACTTGGATATATACTTCATATCATACTTGAATTTTCAATTCAAATCATGCATTAAAAAAAGAATTTTTTACAAAGTAATTCAACTTTCATCACAGAAGTTAAATTTTCTGAACAAAGAAAGAAATGTTCAACAAATAAAAATTTGTCATTTAAGAAGGAAAATAAATTTGATCCCAATTGTTGAACACTCATGCTCTAAGACGATTTTTTTTGATAGGTATTTTAATTTCCCACTCAAAAATATGAATTTTTAACAAAAAGTAAATTTGTTACCAAGCCGAGAATAAAAGGTTGCAATTATAGCCAAAAAAGAGACTATTTCATTTAAAAGATTAGTTTCCATGCATTAAAGATCATTTTTAACCAAAAACGATCATTTTTTAACAAAAAAATTTTTTTTAACAAAGCTAGTCTACTTTGACCCGAGTAGTAGAATTTTTAATTTAGAAACTCTCAATTTTCAGCCAAAAATGGAATAATTACAGTTCTAGTTAAAAAGTTAAGTTTAAAAAAATGAATTTGCAAACAAATAATGAAAATTAACAGGTAAACTTTAAACTTTTAAAGATTAAGCTGACAAATTTTTGTAATTCAAACGTCTGATAATTTACATCTATAAAATGGATGTCGTAAAGTTCAAGGGTTAAAAAAATATATAAATCCAGGTTGTCTTTTTCAAAGCTCTAAATTAAAGAATGAATTATTAAAAATCATAATTTTTAAAACAATATCATTTTAAGCAATCATTTATAGCCCTTATGAAAAACTTAAATTAGAAAAAAGCAATTTTTTAAAATGGAGCAATTATACTTTCAAAGTCTAAAGTTAGCGAAATGAGTGAAAAATCCCCAACTTTTTCCAAATTAATATATTCGCCACTATAAAATTGCTAACATAAGACATTTTATAATGGCGGCTGTTTGATTTCAGGGATATTCTTATTTTTATCATCAGACGATTTTAAATTATCGGCCACTTCGGATTTACGGAATATTATATTTCGAATAATTTCTTCTATTTCGCAATTTTTATTTCTCGGCATTTTTTAATTGTCTGAAAATCATTATTTTATAAAAATCAAACTGATTATTCGAAAATTAATAAGATTAGGTTGAAGCTTCAACTACTTGGTTCCAGGTGGTACTGATTTTTGAAAAATTCATTTTTCTAATTAAGGATTCATTATTTTAGTCCAAAATTCAGGTTTTTAATTGGAAATTTTAAATTTTTACCTTCAAATTTAAGTATCTAATGTTTGATTGAAAATGCCTCTTTTTCGTTTAAAATTTAAACTGTTTGTATAAATTATAATTTTCTTTGTCTGAGTATATTTAACTGTTTTCTTAAAAATTCTTTGTTTTGTAGAATTTAACTGTTTTCTATTTAAACCTAAAATCTTCTTAAGTTGTAAATTCAACTACTTAATTTAAAAATAATGTTTTTGGTTGAATATTTATTTTTTGTATTAAAAACTAATTTGTCTTCTTGATTTAAACATTCACCAGTTTTCGTGCACATTCAATTTTTTGTTTAAAATGCAACTATTTTGTTTCAAAATCATCTTATTTACTTAAAAAGCCAACTCTGCGGTAAAACCTTCAGCTATTCAATTTAAATGTCGCCTTTTTGATGAAAAAATTATTTTTTTTATAGAAAGTTAACTTTTTTTGTTAACCTTGCAACTGTGTGGTTGAAAAATAATCTTTTTTGGTTAAGGAATGAACTATTTTCTTGTAAGATCGACTGTTTTCTAAATATAACTGTTTTTGATTCAAAATTAAAAACTGTTTGGATTGCAAATCAATAAATAAATTTTTGTCAAGATTTTATTCTATTTGGTTGAAAATATGACACTTTTCCTATTTCGATAAAAGTTTATCTTATTTAGTAGATAAATAATAAAGTATTTTTTGTCGAAATATCAACTATTAGGCTTTTCCATAAGAGGGCATTTCTTTAAATTCTCTCTCTCTCTACTATATAAATACTTATTTAAAATTTAGAAAAGAACTAGCAATAATAATAACAACATCGGGCCTCCCTAAAATTCAAAATATTCAATATATCACGAGACTTTTCGAAATTAAATGTAATAAAAAATATCATGTTTCCATAGGTGTCTTTTTTATTCCAAAAAATCAATTTTCGCCCCCGGCATTTTACAATCCGGGAATTTCAATAGAAGGTAACGTTCCAATGCAAGATTGTCAACACTTGGTTTTAGGTCGAAATTTCGAAAAGAAATTGAGCATATTTAGGGGTTTGCTACAGAAAATCAATCTTCTTTAAAAAATGTATGTGTATATTTATTTCGGAACTTAATTGCTACATTCATCAATTTTTGTTAACATAAAGACTTAATGGAATTTTTGTTCTAGAATTTGAAGTAACATTTAATTCATTAATAAAAGCATATCTTCTTTTCGTAAAGATCAAAAGTTTACTCTTGTCATTGTTTTTTGTCAATTTTTAAACACCTTTTGTTATTTTTACGATGCTGCGTCTGCCTCTGGGCAAGCTACCATTTACTTTACCTTGATATACTTGTTTCGTTAGTCGTTCATCCTTCATTGTCTCAACATGTTTCTTCCGCACCACATTCCTTAAGGATTATCTCGTTAGTTACTTTCTCCATCAGAGTTTTCCGAAATCTCACGTCGTACGCGTTAATTTTATCTTATCTTTTTGTTGATATGCCCATGTCTCGCTGCCGTATAGTACAATTGGTACAAAAATGGAATTATGTATTGCCATTTTAGCCTTATTAGATACATTTTTACTTCTTATATGGGGGGCTGCTCTACCAATAAACTTCTTATATTCGTTTATGCGTCTATCTAACTCCTCATCTATCTTACCGTCCCTAGTAAATAAGCTGCCTAGGTATACGAATTTATTAACTTGTTCAATTCTCTCATCATTCAATACAATGTTGCATATTGTTTTCTCACTCTTTCCTTCGAAAACCATAGTTTTTGTTTTATTTACGTTAATTTTGAGGCCCACACTCTTCATGCTTGCATTCAATTTATTCACCATTCTTTGCAAATCTTTGATAGATTCTGCCATGACCACCTGATCATCTGCGAACACTAACCTACGTACCCTTACTGTTTCGAGATCCACACCTTCTTGGTCGAAAAGAGCTATTCCTAAACATTTGTCTATGAATAATATGAATAGCTATGAAGACATAACGCATCCTTGTCTAATGCCTTGTATAATATCGAACCAGTCACTCAATTTCCCATTGACCCTTACGCTCGGTTTGCCGCCCATATATATTGCTCTTATAACTTGTATGAGTCATCCATTTACACCGTACTCTTTCAGGAGTTCCCAAAGTTTGCTTCGATCTACCGTATCGAAAGCTTTTTCTAGGTCAACAAATGTACAGAAAACTTTTTTGCCCACTCTAAAACTTTTTTCTGTGATTTGCCTTAAACTGAATATTTGACCTGTACGTGACCTTCCTGGCATAAACCCACTTTGGACTTCCTAAATCTTTTCTTCTGTTATTTTCATTACCCTACGAATAAGTATCTTTGAGTATATTTTACCTACGGTAGTTAATAAGCTGATCCCTCTGTAATTATTGCAGTCGCTTTCAACTCCCTTTCTTTTGTATATTGGCACGATAATCGCTTTTACAATCACCTGGGACTTCTCCTACTTTGATGCATAGATTTATTAGTTCGCACAGTCTATGTTGTATGTACTCGCCACCGTGTTTAAGCATTTCAGCGTTAATACTGTCTATCCAGAAAGCTTTACCGTTTTTCAAGTTCTTGATTATATCCCTAACCTCAGTCACACAGAATTTTTCAGTAGGGTTTTCTAAGGCATTGTGTTGTACGTCGCCGTTGTGGTGCCCTATAGCTTAATTTTTCGATTTTCCCCTAAAATGGTCTCTGAAAGCGCCATTAAGCCCGTGTTCCTCATATTGAATTTTCCCTTTGCCATTTATCACGTTGATAAATTCTGTACTTTTAATTCAATTCAATGCTTTATAAAGTAGTTTCTTGCACCCTTCAAAGTCGTTTTGTATTTTCTGTTCTTCTTCTGCTCTAATTTTATCTTTGCTTTCTCTAATTAGTCGCTTAAGTATCCTCATTTTTTAATATATAGATAAGCAAAGGGTCTTTGTTTCGAATAAGATTAAAGTTTGAGCATTATAATCCTCACTAGTAGCGTGTGCTTCCACTGCAGCCACCGTGGAATTGGCGAACCCTTTTTCAAGAAGATTCATTTTTTTCAGGACTCTAATGTTCCTAACTTTATCTGGGGTCTTCTGATTTTAAACCAATTAGTTGATTATTGGGTATCGCAGGTCATCCGAAACGATAATGCTTTTTAGTTTTCAAAAGTCACAATTTTTTTTATTATGCATGTAAATCTAAATGATTCAAAGGCATTCAAAATGAATAAATGTTGATTAATCTTTAAACATTTTCAATTCTCAATATAAATCAGTAATTTTATTTATTGTATTAAATCTTAAATTTTTGCGTAATAATTATTACATAAAGGTTCACGGTGAAATTGAGAAAGAAATAATGTAATTAATCTAAAATTTGTCGTAAATATGCTGAAAACTACGGAAAATTGTCAAAAACGTGAAAATCAAGGCAAATAGCCTCCATTATTATATGAAGGTTTACGGTGAAAATGAGAAACAAATAATGTATACAATTTAAAATAATATTTTTAGTTACAAAAAATTGATATAAGTCGGTTTGGCGAATACGCAGTCACTCGAATAAAATTTTGTGAAAAACAAGCAAAGATTAGCTCAAAATTATTCTTATTTTCTCGTAAATATTATACAATAATGAATTTGTTTGTCTGAAACTTTGGAAAATTTCCAGAAACGTGTTTAACCAAGTAAATAGCCTACATTTTTTATTTCCATAATGAACTAAAGTTCAGTAAAAATGTATAAAATAAACTGCTATTAGATAGTTAAAATAAAAATCTTCAGACAGACATAATTATGCATTTCAATAATTATTACTAATTTTGATAAAATTTAAAAAGGGATAAGTTTTGTTTTACTCCCGTGTGAGCCTATATAAGATTATTAGAAAGGGCTCAAATCTCCCATACGTCGAGCAAGTTTAGGGATTCTTTTCTAAATTACACAACTTACACAACTCAATCGGGAACGGGGGAAACACTCGAAGAGCATTTTCAAACGAAAGTATATGAAAAATCCAGAAACATGATTTCATAGTTTGCTATGCGTCTCGAATTTCTATCGACTTCATTTTAACAATATCAATTTCCAAAATACGTTTTCAAGATCATGATATTCACTATTTTTCTTATTCAAATTCATTATCGAAAACTCAGTAAAAAAATATCATTTTTTTATTGTGTTCATTCTTGAAATGGAAATTCATAATATTTTGTATTTTGAATACTACTTAGTCGTCTTCGTATTTTAAATACTCGTAATATTAAACTTCTGTACTGCAATACGAATAAAGACATAGTAAAGTCTCGGTTTTCCCTATTTTAGAACGATACTATGCGAAACTCTAATACATTTTTTATCATTTAATCAAACAAAAGGCATCTTAGTGTATAGAATAAAAATAATTTTAAAATATGTAAACCGTCTATTATTTTTGAAAAAACATAAAAACGTGTGTGTTGCCTGAAGGTTAATGTCGACAATGTCAAACTAGTTTGACGCTTATTGCAGATAATAACGAAACTATCGACAATGATAATAAACTAGTTTTTTTCATCTAAACAAAATATTTCAGCAATTATTTTGAAATGATAACAAAAATTCATATTTTTCATATGTAACTTTAAAGTTTTAATCCACAAAAGAAAGTTCCTCTGTAAATATTTTAAGATTTGAAAGCCTTAGTTTTTCAAGTTTAAGTTTGTAAGCTCTTCAAGCAAGCCCCTTTTAATATAGCAACCAGACGCACAAGAACGCGAATGGACCACAGCATCTAGGCGTAAGAAAGCGCGCAGTCGCAGAGGCTCCCATCCACTCAATCCGAAGCCTCAGCGACTTCGCGAAGATATAAAAAGAGGATGTTGTTTACAAAATGGTATAAGGGAGCTCGCAGAGCGAGCGAGAGGTATCAAGAGTGTTCTTGAGGCAGGACAAGGAGTCCAACTCCTAAAGCCGGGTTTCGCTGAACTCTTAGATTCTACTACGTGGGAAAGGACTAGAAGGTACATCTTACGAAATCTCAGTACAAATACCAGAATCGCCCAGGCCCTCCGCTTCTCATCGAGTACATTTTAGAAAGAGGCGAAATATCCTGAGCTTAGACTCCATTAGAGAGAGAGATAAAAAGATAGAGAGAGAAAGAAAGAAAGAGAGTCAGAGAAAAGGCGTATTATCCTGAGAGTAGACTCCATTTCAGAAAGATAGAAAAATAGAGAGAGAGAGAGAGAGAGAGAGTTCGAGTGAGCGAAAAAGAACATAGGAGAAAATATTTTTGTATCAGAAATCTTAATAGAAAGATTATCTGTGAAAAATAAATAAAAAAAGAGAGATTGCAAGTTTGTACCAAATTACTGCGGTCAAGGAAAATAATTAAAGAAAGAACTAAAACGAGTAACTTTAAATTTAGAGTCTGAACTAAAAACTCAATCTCTAAATTTAACTTTATCTGCAGCGAAGGCGAACAGATTAGAAGGTCCAACCTTCGAAGTCGAGTACGTAACCTGCTTAATCGAGTTCTAAAAACGGAAGTTCCTTAATTTAAGTAAAAAGTAGAAAATAGAATAAATAGGGACGTTAATTTTCCTAGGTTTAGAAATATAGACATAAATGTATTTTATTAAATATAAAATAAGACTTGTTCGATTCAAGTGATTAAGATGTATTTAGATTTTTATAAAATAAAATTGTAAAACTTCTATACCTATATAGAAGTTTTACTGTATTACTTTTACTATTAATGTTTACTTACTTTACTTTACTTTACTATTACTTTACTATTAATGTATTACTATATCTTAGACTGGTTGAGATTTCTAAAAGCTAAATGGAAAGCTACTGAATAAAAAAGTAGATTAATAATTAAGCTTTCAAGTTTAACGAACTAAATTATTTGACTGCTTTAAAATATCAAGACCAGAATGTCGATTGTGGATTCATTTTTTTCGAAGTAATTAATTTCGATAAAACCTTTCGGAAATTGTAAAAAGAAAAAAGTTTATTGTTTAAGGTATCTTTATGAGTTTCTTTATTTAATAAGGTCGAAATTGCCCTGAAGAAATTAATATCGAGAAAATCTCTTTACGTTTTGAGACTCCTGGAGTCAGAGAAAAACGATTTTTACGAAGATGTATGTCAATCTGTCATATAATATATGACAGATTGACAGATAATAATTACATAATATACCATCCCGTGCAGAAATCGCCAGATCTTTTCCCGATTACCGATTAGGCACGGATCGGGCGGACATGGTCTGTCCCGGGAAGGGCTAATTTGCACGTCCCGGACCCCTGCCAGATCGGGTTGGCCGGGTTTCCTATGGCAACGCCATCTAGAACGTGTTGAAGGAAATTCCGAATGGCGTTGTAGTTATTTCGAACAATTTTTTTCGACAGGCACATTCGGTATATTTTGGATGAATCTAATCATTATTTAAAAATTCCAAAAATGAAAAGCGGT
>JAAAKG020048319.1:1983-18546 GCA_010014905.2 Druon quercuslanigerum
AAACTTTTAATTAATAGGGATGCATCAGGAGAGTTGACGGAGGTATGCCTATTGTCAAAAATAAAATTTAATTTTTTTGGGCGCTTTTGGTACTTTAAAAATTCTAATTTTTGACATTTATTTGAAAATTCTTTCTAAAACCACCCCTTTATCGAATTTAGAAACTTTTAATTAATAGGAATGCATCAGGAGAATTGACGGAGGTATGCCAATCGTCAAAAATAAAATTTAACTTTTTAAGAGGATTTTGGTACTTTAAAAATTCTAATTTTTGACATTTAGTTGAAAATGCTTTTTAAAACCACCCCTTTTTCGAATTTAAAAACTTTTAATTAATATGGATGAATCAGAAGAGTTGACGGAGGTATGCCAATCGTCAAAAATAAAATTTAATTTTTTTGGGCGCTTTTGGTACTTTAAAAATTCTAATTTTTGACATTTATTTAATAATTCTTTTTAAAACCACCTCTTTATCGAATTTAAAAACGTTTAATTAATAAGAATGCATCAGGGGAGTTGACGAAAGTATGCCTATTGTCAAAAATAAAATTTAATTTTTTGGGAGGATTTTGGTACTTTAAAAATTCTAATTTTTGACATTTAGTTGAAAATGCTTTTTAAAACCACCCCTTTTTCGAATTTAAAATCTTTTAATTAATAGGGATGCATCAGGAGAGTTGACGGAGGAATGCCAATCGTCAAAAATAAAATTTAATTTTTTTTGGCGCTTTTTGTACTTTAAAAATTCTAATTTTTGACATTTATCTGAAAATTTATTTTTAAACCATTTCTCGGTCTAACTTGAAACCTTCGGGATAATACTGGTGCGTTAGGAGGGTTGTCTCAAATAAAGCCAAAAATAATAAATCTATTAAAAACTTTTTTTGGGTACTTTAATGCTTCGGAAATTCTCATTTTTGACATTTATCTGGAAATTCCTTTTGGAACGATCCCCTTATCAACTTCGAAAACTTTTGGATATTACGGGTGCATCAGGAGGGTTGTCGGAGGTCATGCTAATCGACAAAAATAAAATTTAATTTTTTCTTGATTTTGGTACTTTAAACATTCTAATTTTTTACATTTTTCTGGAAATTCATTTTGAAACCACCCCTATGTCTAATTTGAAAACTTGTGAATAAGAAGTGTGCAATTTCTTATCTTGGTTTGGTCAAGAAAAATTCGACAAAAAAGTTATTAATTTTCTTTTAAATTAATTTTCAATGAACAATGTAATTTGCAAACCAAATGATTAATTTCTTACAACAACAAAATTTGTTATGAAATTTTTAAAATAAGAGTTGAATTTTTAACCAAAATGTTGAACTAATCACCATGAAGAAGAACACTTTATCACAACCTAATAAGCTTCAACAAAATATAGAAATTTTCAACAAAACATAAGGCTGTCAAATTTTTAGTTAAAAAACATTATTTTCAACAAAAAGAACTAATTTTTAGTCCAGAGAAAGGATAATTATATGGCAATTAATAATAATTAAATATATTTTATTATTACTTTTATATTTATTATTATTATTATAAACATTATATTATATAATTATATTAATAGTAATTAATTTTAAGGATGACGATTAATTTAATCAATCATGTGCTTTTTCTATTAAGATTATCCTTGTATGCTCAAAAGCAGATCTCGTGTCGTGATGTTTGTCACCACTAAACTCCTAAACTACTTAAGCTATTTTGATGAAATGTTCTCTACTGTGTGTAATTTGGTCCAACTTGAGGAACAGAGTACTTTTTATCTCGATTAATTACCTTAATATTTTTTTATTGCAAATTACATACTTATTATAGAATAAAGAGTTATAATTATTTGTATGTTCCATAAGATTCTAACAGATGGCGGTGTAAGTCAGTTTATTGACCGACACTTCAAAATTTTACGGTATCTAGGTTGGGTAAGCAACTAACAGATGGCGCCATGTTTCGATTTTTTGATGCTGCAATCTATTTCACATTTTTTTTAGTCATTCACTTTTAGTCTTATTTCAGAAGCACTTCAGGTCTGAAGTAATTTTTTTGGTCTTAAAATGATAATTTCGATTTTACAGAATTTTGTTTTGCTCTTCTTAAAAGTCCTGATTCTGTCGATTATCGAGTTCTATACTGCAACCCTTCATGTAGTAATTTCTTTTTAAATTAATTACTTGCCCCAACACCTAAAACACTAATGTATGGACGGTCTGAAGACTGTTCAATAAATTAGGATGTGAAACAACCAAAATGAAAAATTACTATTTCGTTCAACTTAGCACATTTCCGTGGTATTTTTCCAGAATCAAGTTCAAGCAAACATAGTCGAAGCGAACTTGATGAAATTCCTCCAACTTCTGGTACTCCAACTCCTCCTCCTCCTATTTATGAAGAAACAATACCACTTGGTCCCAATGAAGAATTAATAATAAACTTGCAGAAGGACTTAGTCCTTGCAAAAGCGAACGCCAGGACTCTTATACCATTCAAAAACAACAGGCAGGCACATTTCAGGCCTTACAAGCCTTTTGTTGTATACAGGATTGTGAATGGACGTTACGAGTATAATGCCCTCAGCCCCTCTGACTGGATGAACGAAATGCGTGATTACCATAATTTATACGGTCAAACAGATGACGTAAGTACACTGAAAAAAAGTTCTATATTTTATGGCTTTACTTTTTGCGTCTCCTGTTTTTGCATTAATAATTTCATGCTCTTCTTTTAATTTAAAAATGTTAGCATTCAGTTTCAAAGAAATACTTGTTTTTTACATAAAATGATTCACATTTACACCTGATGTAGAGTAGATCAGTTAAAAATGTTTTGAATTCGAACGTGGAATTCGAATGTGAATTTAAGGAACTCACGCAATCCATGGAGCATATGGAATTCATAGAAGTAACGAAATTTCAGAATTCATCACATTCACGTAATTCCACGTTTTCGTTAAGTTCCGTGAATTCTTTGAATTTCGTGAATTTTTTGAAATCCTTGAATTCCGCGAATTCCTTTAATTCTCGGAACTTCGTAAACTCTTTTAATTCCACAAATTTCTTGTAATCCAGAAATTCATCGAATTCCTTGAATTCCCTGATTCCTTGAATTCCTTAATTCCTTGAATATAATGAGTTGCGTGAAGCCTTTGAATTTGTGAATTCCATACGTGATACGAATTGCTTGAATCCCGTAAATTCCTTTAATTCTTAGAATTCGGAGAATTCCTTTATTTCAATGAACTTTGTGAAATCCTTCAATTCCTTCAGTTCCGTAAATTAATTTAATTCCTGGATCTCATGCTATCCCGCGAATTCCGTGAATTCCTCAAATTCCTTGAATTCTGTAAATTCGATGAATTCCGCGAATTTCCTGAGTTCCTTGAGTTCTTTGAAATGTCTAAAATTTCGTCAATTTCTTGAATTTGCGCGAATCCCTTACATTCTGTCAATTCCTTGAATTCCTTAAATTGCATAAATTCATTGCATGCCATGAATTCTCTGAATCCCATGAATTCGATGAATTATATGAACCTAATGAGTTGCGTGAAGCCTTTCAATTTATGAATTCCTAGTGTGATACGAATTGCTTGAATTCCGTGAATACCTTTAAGTTCTTGAATTCCTTGAATTGGCGAATTCTTGAAACTCTGCGCTGAATTTCTTGAATTCCTTAAATACCTCAAAATACTGGAATTCCAAAAATTCCTTGAATTCAGTGAATTTCGCGAACGCCTCAAATTCCTAGAATTTCGTGAATTCGTGTAATTCCTTAACTTCGACGAATTTCTTGATTTCCGTGAATTTCGGGAATCTCTTGAACTCCACGAATTCATCGAATTCCTTGCAATTACAAGAATTCTGTAAATTCCTTGAATTCCGTGAATTCTTTGAACTCCGTCAATTCTTTGAACTCCTTAAATTCTTTGATCTCCTTAAATTCCATATTGAATGCCGTTAATTCTCTGAATCTCAAAAATTCTTTGAATTTCATTAATTCCTTGAATTTCTTAAATTCCAATTACTCCTTGAATTTTGTGAATTCTTCAATTCCGTGTATTCCGTCTGTTGCGTGAATTCCTTTAATTTCCTTAATACCTTAAAATCCTTGATTTGGCGAATTCTTGGAACTCCATGGATTGCGCACATTCACTGAATTCTAAAACTTCAATGAATTCCTAAAATTCGCTGAATTTCTTGAATTTCGTAAATTTCCTCAAGTCTTAGAATTCCGCAAATTCTATCAATTCATTGGATTAATCAAATTGCGTGAATTAATGAAATTCCTGGAATACCTAAAAATCTTCGAATTCCTCAAATTCCTCGAATTCAGTGATTTCCGTGACTTCCTCAAATTCCTTGAGATCCGTGAATTCGTGTGATTAATCAAATTCGACGAATTTCTTGATTTCCGTGAATTCCGCGAATGTCTTTAATTCCACGAATTCATCGAATTCCTTACAATTACAAGCATTTCGTTAATTCCTTAAGTTTCTTGAATTCCATGAATTCCGTGAATTCTTTGAACTCCTTAAATTACATATTGAATACGGTTAATTCTCTGAATCTAATGAATTTCTTAATTTAAATTAATTCCATTAATTTCTTGAATTCAGTGAATTCCTCGAATTGCTTCAATTCCGTGAATTCGTGTACTTAATTAAATTCGACGAATTTCATGATTTCCTTGAATTGTGCGAATGTCTTTAAGTCCACGAATTCATCGAATTCCTTGCTTTTCCTTCCTCAAATCCAATATTAAATGCCGTCAATTTTCTGAATCTCATAAATTCCTTGAATTCCATTAATTCCATTAATTTCATTAATTCCTTGAATTCAGTGAATTCCATTAATTCCTTGAATTCAGTGAATAACTCAAATTCCTTGAATTCCGTGAATTCGTGAAAATTAATTAAATTCAACGAATTTCGTGATTTCCGTGAATTCCGCGAATGTCTTTATTTCCACGAATTCGTCAAATTCCTTGAAATTACAAGATTCCGTGAATTCCTTAAGTTGCTTAAATTTCATGAATAGCGTGAATTCTTTGAACTCCTTAAATTCCATATTGAATGCCGTTAATTTTCTGAATCTCATAAATTCCTTGAATTCCATTAATTCATTAAATTTCTTGAATTCTATTAGCTCCTTGAATTCCTTAAATTCTGTGAATTCTTTCAATTTCGTGAATTCCTTGTATACCGTGAATTCATCCAACTTCTTGAATTTCTTGAATTCGTGACTGCCTTGAATTTGATTAATTCAATGTGTTGCGTGAAATCTTTGAATCTGGGAATTCTATGAATCGATGCATTCTTGGAATTATGTGAGTTGAGTGCATTCAATGAATTCCGCGAATTCGTATAATTCCCTGAATTCCTTGAATTTGCTGAATTTCTTAAACTCCGCAAATTCCTTGAATTCCACGAATTCCTTAAATAAACCCCTGCAATTTTGTGAATTCATATAATTCTGTTAATTCCTTTAATTGCGTGAATTTCTGAAATCCCTAGAATTCATGAAATTCCTTGAATTCCATGCTTTCCATGAATTCCTTAAATTCTTGAGAAACGATTGAAATTTTTCTTTAAATGTTGCGGTTCAATATATGTCGCGATATCCAGCCACAAATATAATATATAATAAAAATACATTTAGTGGACAAATTTTTTTTTTTTACAATAAACTTGACGAAGGTGTCCGCCTTCGATTTTATTCTCCATGATATATGTTATAGTACTCTAGAAATTCATCAATATATATTTAATTTAATTTTAAACCGAATTCCTGCAGAAAAGAAAAAAAATTGGGTCGCACACTTTTTTTTTGCTTCACAACATATATCAAGGAGAATAAAATCGGAGATAAGCACATACGTTGGGTTTGTGAGTCTTATTTTATTATCTGAAATTAGCGCTGAGGTAATATTTTTTTTACAGAAATGGTGGGTATTTGATAGAGCAAATTACTTATTTCTGATGGAAAGACAAAAGGAAAGAATGGCGGAAGCCAAACATCAGAGTAAGAAAGAAAAATATGTGGATGAAATGCTAAGTTATGCTGAAACTCAGAAAGGCAAGCGCGGGTTCTCCTAATTGGCGAAAAATGTAATTCAATTATTTTGGATGGAGAAACTACATGTATGTCGACTTGCATTCGAATTAAATTTAAAGGTTTTGTGAATCATCTAATTTAATTTATTTTATTTATACACCCCAGGTCATTTTAACTACTTCTAAGTTAGTTTGACGAGATAAGTGAGGATGTGGAAAAAGTGTTTAGAACCTTTAGAAGATGTGAAGGAATCGATCAATATTTGATACATTTTCGTAAATTTTTTCTAGTTTCTAAATTATTTTAAAGCTTCAATATTTCAAACAATGTTTCTACATTTCTTCGCCATGTTAAGCAAATACAAAACTGACAATGACACATCTAATTTATACAAGATTCTCTAAATTGTGCATATGTATATTGTAAATTTTTCCTGGTTTTGTCTGTCAAAGAGGAAAAAACATTTGATCAAATACAAATATTTCGGAAAAGGAAGATTTTGCCCTTCAGAACACATTGTGGTTTAGAAGAGCAAACTTGATCGCTTATTAACGGCAACAATTACTTAGTGCAAATAATTCAGAAACCTAAAGATCAGGAAGGACGTTTTTCTCGAAAGTTATACGGAAATTTGTAATCATATTTTCAACATTTTGCGACACGTGAAGTAAATATTACTGACAACAAAATATACAATTCATTCTAGAGTACGCCTACTGGAAATCGTTGCTGTTTTCTAATCTTCAAAGAGGAAAACAGATTGAGGAAGTACAAATTTCTTATAAAAATTAGGTCGTTCCCCACCAAAACATCTTACGATGTGTAATAATTTAGAACGGGAAGTGATATAGCGACTATACATTAGCTTAAAATGTTTTTCGTAATTCCTCCTCAAATATGGAAAAGGAAAATGAGGAAAGAAAGAATGCCGCTCGAAAATCATTGCCTAGTAATTTTCCACAAATGTGTGCAAAGACGAGGTCAATATTTTCAAATCTTTTAAACATGTGAAGCAAATAAAAAATTGTCAACGAAACATGCAATTACTTCAAGCATCTCTAATTTGTGCGAATCTATATTTTAAATCTTTCCTGTTTCTTGCTGTGAAAGAGGGAAAAACTGCTGATGAAATTTTATTATCAGGGAAAAGGAAGATTTTGCCCTCCAGAACAAATTGTAACGAGGAATAATTAGGAAGAGCAAATTGGATAGAGTCACTCTTTGATAGAAAAATCTTTTTTTTTTGCCTCATTGTTAATTTTAACCCTAATTGAATATCCTGATGGAGGAAACTGACGTTTGACCATTATTTTAATTTTTATTAACAATGCTGATCAACAAATGCATTTAATAGACGCTTTCAAATAGGAGAAATCTCTTTCTTGCTAAATGTTTATTATATCATAAAAAATAAAACTCCTACGAAATATACTGACATCCAACAACATTTCTCATTGTTATAAACAATCTTGATCAATAAATTCTTAAAATAATTCTTTCGTATACAAGAAATCTGTTTTTTGGGTTCAATAGTTGAGATAAGGAACCGAATCGTAAAACGTCTAGACACAACATCTTTTTCCAATACTATTAGCAATGAGCATGAACGAAATCATGAAGCTTAACCTTTTCGGACAAAACATTCTGGCATTCAGCAACGTTGCCTATTCTTGTCCCAATCATCTGCAATCAGCCGATCCTGAACTTGTACATCCATGGGACGAGGGAGCCTGTCCTTAAGGGTTCTGAAATTGTTCATGTAGGGATCAGTCATGATCAACAACTTGTGACACAAATCTTCATTGGTTGCAATCCGACTGATTTTACGGGTATTGAATTCCCTTATCCTCTTGAAAATCTTGTTTTTCGCCTCTTGGGACTCTTCTCTCAATTGGCCGATAGGCAATCGGACATTTTCAATGACCTCAGCGCCATGTACGAGAATCTTGTGGACTGTCACAGGCATATAGAACCAACGATATAAGCTAACCTAAAGTTTTGCAGTTTCCTGGCAATATTCTCCAACATGAATGATCCAAACAAACTTTTTGGAGCAAGATTCCAGTTGCTTCTCCTCTTTTTTAAAATTTAATTTTTTTTTATATATTAATGAAAAAGTGGCTTATAGATTAAAAACACATAGTATTTTTGTTGCTAAAGCTTATGCTGTGCCAGCAGCTTGTAAAACTTCCTTAAGTCGTTGTTCTCTCACATGCATTGCTGCTTCCGAAGAATAAAATTTTTCTTTTGCGTTCTTTGCTTTAAGTTGTAGACGAATAGCAACAAACCAATGACTAGAAAGCTTTGCATCTTCTATTAGAGCTTAATATTAATTATCTGTAAACGGAGTAAGCTCTTCGAAATACTTATCAAGCTCATCAGAATCAACAGACAGAAGTTCGAGGATTCTTTCTCTTAACTTATTTTCACCAATAGCTTTTAGGTTTGTCAAAAAGGCAACTTGAATTTATATTTCTGAATCATCCTTAGAACGTTTGAGCCATGCTTCATTTCTATTTTCATGCATCTCTTGTCTATATAAAAAGACATTTCATCACTTTTTAAAAGCTGGCATAAAGTATTAAAGAAATTTCATTATTACTAGTTCGATTTTTTCCTCTTTTAGCTCAAACTGTTTGAAGGAATTCACTACAAGTTCAACACTTATTACATCGCCTAACTATTGTTAGCTACTAATATATCCGAAAGGACTTTTCTTTTAATTTTCACATCATCCAGTTTTATAGTATAGGAAACTCTACAGTAACCATTTAAATTAAGTAAAATCAAATAAGGGGTAGGGCTGCTTAGATCAAGCTAAAACAATTGAGTGTAGAAACTAAGAAGTGACCATCCTACTGTAGCCCTCAAGGAAAAACCAATGAGAATGGTAACCGTAGGATAACAGGACTATTCTAGTTTTGAAGAAAAAAAAACAAATTAAATTGGTAGCCCTAGAACAACAGCAAACGTCTGCTTTAAGAAAAACAAATGAGTGATGTAGCTGATTAGATCCAGAAAAACTTTATGATTGTGAAAACTGAATGTTACCCATTGGACTTTTGAACACAAACCGAAATCAAATGAGAATTTTTACTATTGAATGATCACACAGGTCTGATTTAGTTGATTGGTTCTTTATTTCAAGAGACAGTAAATTAATGTATTAACCTTAAAAAAGCATAATGTAAAGATGAAATAAACTTGAATGAAGAAGAATCAGAGCTCCTAGCTGAAATAAAATCGGTTAAAAATATTAGCCAGAATATTTTTTTGAACATATTCTTTCATCCAATTTGCACACTAAGGGGTGGTTAAAAAAACGTTTTACACTCTAGAGGGCAAAACGCCTCCCCCCCTGGTTTCCATTTCCGGAAATAGAAAGTCGTCTTTTTCATAAAAATAATTACTAAGAGACAACTAGAAGAGTTTGCATGCATTTTTAAACAATTTTCAACTGTTTCAACAAATGCAAATTATTTACACAATTATTTATTTCCAAAAAATGTTGAAAATGTTCGTATTTTCTTAATAAAATTTAAAATTTTGTCATTATTTAGAGAAGTGAATTTTTCTAAAAACATTATGTATTTATTGAAAAAATTATTTATTGTTTTTTTTCAAAACTTTTTAACAATTAAGCAAGAGATGTTCAAATTTTTAAACTAGTATCCCATGCTACTTTTTGTAGAATAATTACATAATTTTGATATATTTCTTATAATTTTTAATAAATTTATATTTGTTTAAACAATCTCTATTTTCTTTTTCTTTACTTTTTCGATAAATAAAAAAATGAAATAAAATAGAACATATTAAATTATGTTCCTGACATTATAGTGTATAGAAAGAATACATTAACCACTTTGTAATTGTTTGAACAAATATAATTTGCAATTCAATTATTAGGGTCGATTTTTTTAAATATTAAAATTGATTAATTTTTTTTTTGTAGTTGGATTTTACAAAAATCGGGTGTTCGAATTCGAATTCAACCGTTTTTTAAAATAATTAGTTGAATTGATATCTTTCTCGATTATGATATCATTCACTTTAAATTTAAACTATTGTTTATTTTTAATACGAGTAAATTGAAGCCAAATATTCAAAACTAAACAATTTTAATTTTAATTGTTTGGCATAGGAAGCTTTAAAATTGTTAAAATTTCGAAAAGCTTTTAAACTTTTGAAGTTGCAATTTTTGTTGTTCCATTTAAAAAATGTTTAATTTGTAAGCCAAAATGTTAAATTTTTATTTGTAAATGATGATTGAACAGTTATTGTTTGTAGAAAAAATTTGAGTAAATTTAAGAGATATTTAGAAGTTTTGAAAAGATTTAAAATTAATTAAAAATTTAAACAGATATCAAGTAATTTAAACGAAGCGTGTGCAAATTTTTTTTAAACTTGTAAACATACTTAAAAATGAAAAGAATTTTTCCTGAAATTTAAAAAAAAATTCTGTTAAACAAATTTTTCTAAATAAAAATTTATTTTTAATTTTCCGATGAATATAAAAAAAATGTTTTTATTATCGTTGAGTCTTTCACAATTCGTAAAAAGCTTCTGAATTTTTAGTTTGGAACCTGAAAAAATCTATATTTCTAAGTTAATTTTAAATCTTTTTAAAACTTTTAAGTATTTCTTAAAATTAAAATTTTGTCTGCGAATTATAAAAGTTCAATTGTTATTTATAAATCCGATTTTTAAAGACATTTTTTTAAATTCGCAGCATTTGCTAAAAGTTAACCAAATTAAGTTAAACCAAAAATTAAATATAATTTAAATTTATTTTAATTCTAACGAAAATTTAAAGAATATTAGAGAAATTTAAAGCTTTGAAGATTTTGAAAAAAAAATTTAGAAGCTTTTTAAGAATTTCAAAATATTTAATGAGAATAAAACTTTTTTTCTGAGACTGCTAGTAAATTTTTCTAATGATTTTTATTAAGTAACGTCAATTTTTATAGAATATTTAAAAATTATTTAAAAATAATTGAAAAGATTTTTTCACTCTTCCAAAAAGAATCAGGAACATTTTTTAAATTTTGAAATATTTTTTGCTTTACGAATAATTTGAATTATTCCTGACATGTATACAAATTTGGCAGTAATGTCACTGCTGTTCAAAAATTTTTCATATTTTAAAACATTGAAAACAGAATGCAGATTTAAATTTTTTTTTGAGCTTTTGAAAGATTTAAAAATAAAACCAAATTTTTTAAATATTTTTCTGTAAGTGGGCAAAGAGAGGAAACATGAATTGACCTTACATTTTACGTTATTCATATAAAGATACAAAAGTTGAGACTAGCTCGACGTATCCCGGCTGACTGCCCGATTTCAACTGATTCATACACGTTTACAATACATACAGTACTTGGCTCATACGAATAGCGTATACGACAGTCCTCCCTTGCACAAGAAAAATTACTTTTTGAAATTTATAACTAACCTATCAGGTTCGTCATCATTAATTTTTTATTTTCAAATTGTAAACCATGATATTCCCTTTTCACTACATCAGTTTTAATAAATCTAAACGTGATCGAATGGTTCTTTGCAAAAATAAAAAAGCTGGACTAACCCCAGTAACACTGTGGAGTGTTCGTCTGTATTGTAATAAGAATTTACACAGTTGCTTTTCTCTATCGTTTTCACTTCCCTGTAAAGCACGTAATGCTTGCTTAAAGGTTTGCACACAACGTTCCGCCATTCCATTTGTAGCAGGATGGAAAGGGGAACTGTATTTTTATTTGAGGCCGTTTTTCACGCAAAACATTTCTAAATTCAAAGGAAGTGAATTGGGTACCATAGTCGGATACCAAAACGGAAGGAATACCGTATCTTTCAAACAGTTCTTGAGAAAATTTAATTGTGGTGTTAGCAGTCATGTTTTTAGACTTAAAAATTTCAGGCCAACGGGAATATGCTTCGACTACAATTAAATAATAATTACCCATAAATGGCCCGCATAATCAACGTGTATACGTTCAAAAGGTGCTTCAGCTTCTTCCCAAGGATGTATTTCGACTTTATTTGGATTGTTTCTTATTTTGTTACATTCTGAACATTTTTTTACAATCGATTCAATGTCATTTGTTTCCTGGCTTTCATCTTTACAATACCTAAGTGCGCCATGTGTAATTCTTTTAGAATTCGACGTTGTAGGCAACCAGGAATAATAACACTTTGACCTCTAAAAATACACTCATTTTATAAAGAGAATTCTGTCTCACAAACATTAAATCTATCCGTTCGATGGACTTCTTTACTTAATTTTAATCCCTCTAGAAGTTTCTTTAAAGGTTCATCTCTTTCGGTTTCTTCAGCTAATTCTTTCGAATTTACTGGTAGTTTATCAATTAAATTTAGTTCAAAAACGTCGGCTGCATCATAATCAAAATGACTAGTAGTTGGTAATGGTAAGCGTGACATTGCATCCGCATTAGCGTGTTGGGTAGTTCGTTTGTATTTGATATCAAAATCGAACGCTTGTAGAAATATAGCATAATGTTGCATTCGAGAGGCTGAAAATACCGGTAGACTTTGCTTGGGTGAAAAAATGTGCACTAGAGGCTGAAGATCAGTATACAATGTAAATTTTTGTCCGAACAAATAGTAACAAAAATTTTTTACACCGAAAATTATACCCTAAGCATCTTTATCAATTTGTGAATATTTCTTTTGCGTAGCATTTAATGTTTGGGATGTAAATTGAATTGGACGTTCTGTCCCATCTGGGTACACATGTGAAAGGACTGCCCCGACGGCGTGAGGGCTAGCATCCGTTGCAAGGACTAAAGGCAAACGCGGATCAAAACAAGCTAAGACCTGATCAGATTGAATTTGTTGCTTAACGTAATTGAAGGCCCATTCACATTTCCTTGTCCATCTAAAAGTTTGACTTTCTTTAGTGAGCTCATGCAAGGGTTGCGGGATGGTGCTCAAATTTTCGAAAAATATACCATAGTTGTTCACTAATTCGATAAAATCTTTAGTTTTAGTTACGTTTGTAGGACGCGGCGCATTTTGTAGTGCTTCGATTTTACCTTTATCTCTTTAAAATTTTTGACAATTCCGGATTCTTAATTTTTGTAGGGTTGCTGGAAAGTTGGTAAACAGATTGACTATCTAAATCTTCTAATTGTATACCTAGTGCTCGAATCCATTCTAACCCTATCAACGGCCTTCTGTTTCCATCTGTAATGTATAAATCGAGAATTTTCCTTATCTCTTTGAAGCAAACTTCAACCTTGACATACCCGCAAATATTTACATGGTTGTTAGTGTATGAAAATAAGTTTAAATTAGTATTTCGCAATCTAATATTTCCGAATACGCTACGTAGAAAATTCCTGTTTACAACTGCAACGGCTGCTCCGCTGTCTATCTCCCAATGACAATCAATTTTATTTACCTTTAACTTAGCGAAAAATTTCACTCTAGACCGTGCCGGCTCGCAGTCCAAAACCAGAATATCATCGATTTGGTTTGCCTCGTGATGACTTTCATGCCTCGTTCGTTTCAAGCAGACTCGCTTTAAATGGCCCTTGACTTTACAATAGTCACAAACCACGTGCTTCTTATAGCAGGTATTTGCTAGGTGTTCCTTCGAACCTTGGCCTCCTTGATTATGTGTTCGAGAAAAACCTGAATATTTTTTCTTCAGTTTATGCGTATGAACGGCACTGATGCTGCCTGAAGAATTTTGATGCAGCTGTGCTGCATCGCGGGCCGATGACTCCATACTCATTCCACTTTCCAGGGCTCTTTCGAGAGTCAAATCTTTCACTTCCAGCAACCGTCCCTGGACTTTCTCTGAGCGTAAACCGAAAACAAATTGGTTTCTGAAAGCTTTCTTTAAATAGTCTCCGAAGTTGCAGTGTAAACCCATTTTTTGAAGTGCAGTTATGTATTCCTGTACAGTTTCACTCTCGTGTTGCATCCTTTGTAAAAACCTAAAAATTTCGGCGATTTCCAGTGGAACCGGATTATAGTGATTTTTCATCGTATTCACTAATTTAGTGTATGTTTTTACTGTTGAATCCTACGGTGCATATCTATCACAAAGTAGGTCATAAGCCTCAGCACTCATGTAGTGTGATAAATAAGCTTTTCTCTTGTCCGCGGGTACACTAAACACATCGAAAGAACTTTCGAGTCTTTTTACCCAACGTTCAAATGTAGTTTTTGTAGAATCACAAGATTCAATTGAGAAAAATGTTTGAATAGTATGTGTAGTAGTCATGATAGCACGCACATCCTGCACCTACTCCGGTTCACTAACACAAAACTGTACACTGCACTTCGCTTTTTTTATTTAAAATTAATAATTTAGAATGATAAATTGGATAGTGAAAACAATTAGAGGCAATAATTACTTTGTGCAAATCATTCATGAGCCTACAGATAACGAATGAAGCTTTTCTCAAAGGTTTCACGAAACTTTGTAAGAATATGTTCAACTAGTTCCGAGATATGAAGTAAACAGTGATGATACTAATATGTCATGATGTGAAACAATTTTGAAAGTAAATGATATGGCGACTGTACATTATCACAAAAAATTTTCCTCAGTTCCTCGTCGAATCTTGACAGAGAAAATGAAGCTTGTCGGTTGTATCCTCTTCTCTTTTGCGTTTCTCGTTGATATTATTGGTAAATATATATAAGTAATTAATAATAAATCAATTATTTTGTTTTAAAATTTAACTATTTTTTTTAAATCTTCTCTTTTTTTAATTTAAATGTGTTTCTTAACTTTTTTTGAAAATTCGTATTGCGGGTTTAAAAATACAACTTTTTGCAGAAAAATCGCCTTTTTAAATTAAAAACGTAACAGATCAGTGAACAATTTTTTCTTTATTGTTTAAGAAACTTAAATTTATTTTGATTAAAAATTTAACTTATTTAATACAATATTGATCTAAAATGTTTAAATTTTCAAATTTTTGTTCGAATTTCGTCTTTTTTATTTGCATTCAACTGTTGAAAATTCGGCTATTTTTATAAAAGTACTGATTTTCGTTGAGAAAGTCATTTCTTGTGGACAAAAAATTTCTAAATAGGCTTTAGCTAATTTCTTGTTTAGAAATTTTTTTTTACTGTTGAAAATTCAACTACTTATTTAATTTAAAATTTATTTAAGAATTCATATCTGTGGTTAAAGTTTCACTGTTTTGTTTCAAATTCGTTTTTATGGAAGAGCGAAAATTTAAATATTTTCGTGAAAAATTCACCTATTTGGTAGAAAATAATCTTTTTGTTGAAAGTTTAACTTTTTTGTTGAAATTTGTTCTTTTTGTCTTGCAAATGGTAGGAGGTTCATGTCTTCAATTGAAAACCAATTTCCTAATTAAAAATTAACTATTCCATTTTTTTGGTTCAAAACGTAATTAATAATTAATAATTAATAATAATAAATAATAATTAATTATTAATAATTTTTGTTGATTATAGACCTAGTTATAAGTAGCGATGTTGTTCTTCTTATGGCCTTTGTTCTTAAAATTCAATGATTTTGAAATAAACAATGTTGATTTGACGTTTTTAATGCATTTCACTATAATATTATAGCCTCATCAGAACTGTAAAAAATTTAAAGGAAAATATACAATTTGTATTTTCTAAAGCACAAAGTTTTTTATCATACATATTCATAACAATGATGTGCACTTACCACATTAGTCGTCTAGGTAACAATGAAAATTTTTGGAAGAAATTTCTATATTTTGTTAAAACTTTATTTTTTTGTGGTTCAATATTAATCTTCTTGGTAAATAATTCTTCTTTATGATTAAAAATCAAATCTGTAAAATTTGATAAATAATTACTTGAGTTTTAACAATTTAAATTCAGGAAAAGCAATAAAGTATCTCCTGCTTAACAAAAATACTATAAATTTAAAAAAACTTCTTCTGGTTCTATAGTTTATATTTATTTTGAAGGTAAATTATTTTTACAAACGTTTCTAAAAAATAGCGCATGCACCTGAAAGTCTTTAATTATTTTGAACCTTCATTAATTTATTGTGATTTTCAGAATACAAAATTTTTTTATTTTTCTTCTCTTCATTTATACAATCAGAAGGCAATCTTTAAAAAATGGATACGGTTTACTAGGTCACGTAAAGTATTCGTCAACATAGCCGCCTTTTTGATTCAACACAGATAAAGCAGTATCATGATCGCCTCGCTTTATTTAATTTTTTTATTTTCACATTTTCCATTTTTATAACTTTTTGAACTTATCATACACAGTGTCTTAATATTCAAAACCATTTTTGCATTTTTCACTTCTTACTAAAAATTGTCGTCGAAAATAATTATAAAAAATATTTGCACGTCAAGACAAAATGTGACACAACATGTTTTAAGGGTGTTTGGGAATACTTGATTCTTGTGCTTATATGGATTCAAAATTATATATATATATATATATATATATATATATATATATATATATATATATATATATTTATTTATTTTTTATGTATGTAGTGGTTTTATAT
>JAAAKG020048330.1:0-18544 GCA_010014905.2 Druon quercuslanigerum
GAGAGTTGATTATATATTATAAATTATATATTATATTATATATTATATTATATTATAAATATTATTATATATTATTATATATTATATATTATAAATATATTATATATTTTAAAGGGATTTCAAGAGTCCAAAGGATTTTACATATTGCACGGTATTTGGAAAGATTCCAAAAAATTTAACAGATTTCAATAATTTAAAGAGATCTTTTTAAATTCTAACGCATTTTAAAAAACTTCAAAACAATTTTAAAGTTCCAAAGGGTCCTAAAGGATTTTAAATATTTTAGAGTATTATAAAAATTCCGAGGAGTTTTACAGAGCCTATACAAAGTTTCAAAAGATTTGAAAAGATCTGAAGGCATTCAAAATATTTTCGGAATTTAAAAATATTCCGAAGAACTTTCAATAGATTTCAATAATTTGAAGGGATTTCAAATACTATTAAGATATTTTTAAAACCGCTGAGTAATTTTCAAGAGCTTTAAAATGTTTCTAGAGGTAATAAATGTTTTCGGATATTATAAAAGATTTGGAAGAATTTTCAATAGAATTTAATAATTTCGAAGCAGTTTAAAAGGATTTAGAGCTTCCAAAATTTTCCTATGAGATTCCTAAAGATATAATAATAAATTAAATAAAAGATTATTTTGAAGTGATTCTAAAGAGTTTTTTAGGGACTTCAGGTTATTTTTAAAAATTCTAGATAACTTTCTACAGCTTTAAAAAGTTTTAAAGGCTTTCAAAGAATTTTAATCGTTTTAACGTATTTTAATACAGTTTAAGGTATTTTTAATATATTTAATCATTTTAAGAGATTTAGAAGATTTTGATTTTATTATTTTTAAGTGTATTTTTAAAAGTTTTAAGAAATTATCAAGATATTCAAACAGTTTCAAAGGATTAAAAATATTTCGGAGTGTTTAAACAAATTCCAAAGAATTTTCAATAATTTGAAGGTATTCCAAAAGATTTGAAAATTTTAGGGAATTTTTAAATCTTTAAAAAAGTTTCAAGAGATTTCCAAGTGTTTGAATGATTTTAAGAGATTTATACAAATTTTCATGTGGTTTTCACGGATACTTTAAAAGATTCTAGGGCATATTAAAAGATTTCCGAGAATTTCAATTATTTTCAAATATTTCAAGGTTCTTCCAAATACTTTCAAGATTTTGGGATGGTTAATTAACTTAAAAGGAATTTTCAGTTGATTTGAGTAATTTGACGGAATTGCAAAGAATTTATAAAAAGATTATAGGGCATTTTTAAAAATGGCACGGAATTTTGAATAGCTGAAAAAGTTTCAAGGGATTTCATAAGTTTAGTAATATTTGAAGTTATTGTTAATAAGTCCAACGAATTTTCATGAACTTTAAAAATGTTAATGTTATTTCAAAATATTTTAAGAATTTGAAACTTAAAAGATTCCAACGCAAGAATTTGAAGAGATTTTGATCAATTTCCGATTATTTTATTGATTTTAAGCTATTTTAAAGCTTTCAATGTATTTTAATAAATTTTACAGGATTCCAGAAAATATCGAATTTCACGGGATATTATAGAATTTTAATGCATTTCATAGATTTCATATTTTTAAATGGTTTTCAATTATTTGATTGCTTTTTTGGGTTCATCTCGAGTTGATATCGATTTCATCTGATCCTTATTTTCCTTAAATTCGCTAGAATTTTACTGAAATCATTGGAATTTTTCCAATTAATTTGAATTTAACTTGAATTCTTTTTAGGTCTTATAAATTTCGTCGCATCCCTTTGAATTATTTTACATTGAAAATTACAATATTCTTATTATTAATGCACATTAGTCCCTTTTTGAGGTAGACATTAGTTCCATTTGGTCACATTAGGTTTAAATAGGCCAATTATTTCAATTAAATTGGGCTGGGCGGCCCTGAGGATAATAAATTAAAAATATATCAATTTCAATTTAAAGTTGTTTTATTCCATTTATGAAATATTTTATTTAGGAAATTTAACATTTTTGAACTAAAATCAATCTGCAAATTTCATGAGGCAAATTTCGTCTTAACCCCCTTTCGCTATTTCTAAGTCTACCCATTTGTCTGGCTTTTGCCAAATTTTCTTGCCGCTCGGAATGAGACATTCCCAAGGCAATACGTGTATAGTTGCACTTTTCTAGGAGCTGGAAACCCCGCTTTCCTATTTCCACTTCGTCTTAACTGTTTATAGCCATTGCGCTCAAGACTTGTGTAATTTTCTCTATGCAGCTTCTTCTATGTTTTACGAGAAAGGATCATTTGTTGGAAACAACTGTTGGCCGATCTAACTTTTATCGAGAAAGTATTTTATTGACGTTGTTTTGCTACATTTGGTTTCTACTACTTCCCACTTGTTTTACCTACTCTTCCCTGCCCAGATTTCATAAGTATTGGCTAAAGTTTGCTTTAATGGGAGAACTGAGTCAGCTATGTTAAGGTGATCCAGTATTTCAGAGAGAATCCTTAATGCATTTGTAAAAAATTTATAACACTATGCGGCTTTGTGAACCCTTTACGTGAATAAAATTATTGCTTTTTAAATGGAAAAATGGAAGTCTTTAAATAACTGCATTTTTCCGGTGAAAGCTTTTGCTGTGTGGTTTTTATTTTTCATTTGAAATACAGATCTCAGGTGGACTTACAATTTATGCAATCCCCTACTCAGTCCTCGGTCTCGCCACACTATTTACACAGAAAAAAATTCTGCTAAACTTATAGAATATTCAGTTGGAATAGGGACGACATACGTTTTCTCAGTAAAGATTGCCAAAGTTTCTGTGCAATTTACAGAAATTACTCTTAAAAAAAGGTTTAACTTTTACAGAAAGTGTCTGTAAACTTGTCAAATTACAGAAAATTCGGTAAGCTTTAAGGAAAAGCTATGTGTTGATCCTATTTCACTTTTTTTTAGCGATGACGCTTTTTTTTTAACAATTGTCTGCTAATGCTTATTTTATTTTGTTCATGAAATTATTTAGGGTGCATCGAAATATAACTTTAGGACAATGAGGGGATAAAGCTGTTAATTTTTACTGTTTATTATGAATTAAGAAAGCAGTCGAATATCCAACCAAGTAGTTGCATTTTCAACGAAAAATGTATTAGATTAATATTTCAACCAAGAAAAATTTTGATTTTGAATAAAAAAGACAGTTAAATTGAACGAAAAAGGTTGACTTCGAAATAAAATAGTTGTATCCTCGGAGAGAAATATTAATTTTCAGCGCAAAAGATTAGATTTCTAAAAAAAAGAAATTCTGAACATAATCAAGAAACATTAAGAATAATCTAAAATTAAGAACATGTCAAGAAACTCATTTTTTATCACAAAAGACAAATTTTCAAAAAAAATGTAACCAAATAGTTGAATTTTCAACTGAAAAAAATTCAACCAAAAATGGGATAAGTAAGTAGATTGTCATTTAAGAGAATTAATATGAAATAAAAAATGAATTTTTTACAAACCAGTAGACTTTTTATTTGAGAATATGATTTTTTAATAAAAAAGCTAGTTTTGAACTAATCATTCGAAATGTCACCAAAATATTTAATTTTTTAATAAAAAAATTATTTTTCAACACAAAAAAGAACGAATATAAAACTAAAATAATATTTAACCAAAACAGTGAACTTTTGAGAACGTAATTTAACTTTTAATTAAACAACAATAGGATTTAACCAACGTAAAAAAAGATGAATTTTTTAACTGAAAAGATGAATGTTCAACAGAATATTTGAATTTTTAACAATAAAAAAATCGTTATTCAAAAACGAAAAAACATTCAAATTATTGAATTTTTAAGCCAAAAAGGCGAATTTTTAACCAAACAGTGTGGTTTTTCTGACAGCAATTTTCAACAAAAAATGGCTTGACGTTTTATTGGGTAATATTAATTTATTTCGCATTTAAGTGGAAAAACAATTTATAGTAAAATATTTTTCTAGGTCAGAAAAGACTCTTGAAATTTTTTGATGTAGGTTTTCTAAATAGTCATTTTTGAATTTAAACAAAATTAACGTACTTCAGAAAAGTTTTTGGAATTCCTCAGGACGTTTTACTGAAAAATACATTAGAACAAGTTCACACGTCTTAAGTAATCAAAACTGGAAGCTGAAAGAACTAATAAAGTATAAACTCAAAAGTGCTAGTTTTCAAATTAAACTGTTTACCTATTTTCCATTCCTCTAGCTTTTTAAAATCTTTTTAATGTAATTTGTTTATTAGGAAGTCTTTAAGTGATTCAAAAGTTTTTTAACTAACTAAAAAAATTCATTTTAAAATACAGAAATAAAATTATTACCACCAACCGGGGTAATTATGGGTCACGGTGTATAGTTATGAATGAAGTATATACTTATTCCATAGAAACTTTTTTTAAATTGGATTCTACTGTATATTCTAAGAATATTCTTTATAAAATTTTCAGACATTTGAATTACAACACTAAAAATAAATCGTAACGTTGTAGGTCATAAACGTTCTTTATTAATTACCCATATTTTAGCCCATTTTGTTTTTGTAAAAAAGGGCACCCTTCAAGTAAGTGAAAAGTAGCATTTATATCCTATTTTTTATCCCGTAGAAGCATATCAGCAAGGGGGCTTATAAGCCAAGATTTCTGTTACCGACATCAAGACCATTTCACAGCTCAAGTGGTTCGTGTCCGTGCTAATTCTTTAGAATATTCTCGAAACTTACCACGGATGTGAACTACTTGAGACTGTGGATTGAAATCAAATTTCCGTTTTTTGTTTTTTTTTTTATTGAAAAATAAGTTGTTGTTGCTCTTGGTTTCATTCAATAATAATCAAATATTGAGGCAAGGAAGTGATAAAATAGTTAAAAATGAAAGAATTTACTTTTTAATAGAAACAGATGTTATCTAGTTATATTTCGTATGATGTCATAGGAAAGCATTGCAAGTAATGCTGACGATACTTGCATTCATAAGTTAGAAAAAGATGACGGAAGCGCACGTTCAATGGTAGAAAACTATATATGGTCTTCCAAGTGCTAAAATTATGTTGACACGGAAGTGGAAGCCTTAGGCTTGAATTCTGGAGAACCCCACCCAACAGGAAGCCTTTTTAATCTGCCAAAGCAAACTGTGTATTAAGAACGGGGTCTTCCAGAACCTTCCACAATATTATTTGCCATTAGTCAGCCTATTAGTCCAATCGATTCACTTAACAGAAAACCAAGGAAAATCACCTTTTGGAAAATTATACCAGAATTTTTAAATAAACAGTCATGGTTCAAGGATAATTTAATTCAATTTTATTCTTTTCTGTAGAAGAATTTAAAAGCAGTTGTTTCATTTGTTTATTTTCGATTTTTGATCGACTCCTCTCTCAACACCAAGTGACATAATCAATAGCATTAACCTTTGATAATTATTATTAATAATCTGCCAATTCAATCGTTTAGTTTGTCCTCATCGAAGATGCTGTATTTCAGGTCGCTTATTGTGTGTTTTTTATATCGCGACTTTTTCTGTCGTATCAATGAGACTGTTTTAAAAGTATACGACAGATTGACATCTTGAAGAATAGACTTTCCCGAGGTCTTTCCTCAATCCTATTTACACAATTTAAAACCATTAATTTTTAGTTATTTGGCTACCAGATCCTAATTTAAGAATTCTTCGATTTTAAACGACCTTTGGAATTGTTTAAGTTTGAAGTTTAAATGCCAAAATTAAATGTGAATTAACATTTTATTATTTATTGATAGAAACATATTTAACTATTATGCTAAAAAAATGATCTATTTTGATCGAAAATTAATTAAATTAATGAAAAGTTAATTTTTTTGGAAAATACTTTTTAGCTCAGAACTTTTTTTTAGGTGAAACTATGTCTGAAGATATATAATTTTAGTTGGAAATTCATCTCTCGTTGAAAAATGAACTATTTTGTTGAAAATTCGATTTTTTTGTAGAAAATAATCTTTTTTACTGAAGATGTAAATATTCAATTTTTTATTGAAAATTGATCTTTTCTTCTAGCAGAAATTTTAACTTTTGATTGGAAATTTATAATTTTAGTTACAAATTTATCTCTTGTTGAAAATTTCACTGTTTTGTTACCAAAATTAATTCTTTTTGTTGAAAATTTGACTGTTTTGTTACCAAAATTAATTCCTTTTGTTGCAAATTTGACTGTTTCGTTACCAAAATTAATTCTTTTGGTTGAAAATTCGTCTTTTTGGTCGACAATTAATCTTCTGCATTTAAAATTGAAGTTTTTGGTTTAAATTTATCTATTTTATTGAAAATCTATCTCCTAATAGTAGAAATTGTATCTTTTTTAGTTGAAAGTGTAACTTTTTTGTAAAAATAGAAATATTTGTTGATAGATTGAAATATTTAGAAAATTGAGCTGCTTGGTGGAAAGCTGAACTTTTTTGTTTGAAATTTTTGTTGTTGAAGATTCATAATCCTAATGGAAAATTCATCTATTTCTTTTAAATTTTGTTAAGTCTTTTTTTTTTAACTAAAAATGTGATTATGTTGTCGAAAATTCGTGTATATTTAAATATTCATTTTACAAAAATCGATATTTAACTCAGCGCAAAAACAATTTTAAATAAAGCATGTAATAGTAGATATTTTAATAAGAAAAATTTTACCAACAAAAACGAACTTTCAACAAAATACGTGAATCTGCAACAAAAAACAATTAATTTTCAACTAGATAATTAATTTTTCTGCCAACTTGTTGGATTTTCGATCCGAGAATACGATTTGTCTACGAAACAGTTGAATTTTAAGTCAAAATGAAATTTTATATTTGAGAAAGACAAACAATTCAATCAAAGGGTTGGTTTTTAAAGATAAAAATACGAATTTTTAAGAAAAGTGTTAAATCTACAATGAAAAACGGAATTCCTAACCAAAAATTTAATAGTTAAGACTTCTCAATCGTAAAGAATGAATTTTCAACGAAAAATAGTTAGATTTTCTTCTTGGTTTCGATTATTTCAATTCATATTTGAATGGGAAAAAAGAAAATGGGCAAATAATAACGTTTTAGTTAAACGTTGAGTTTCGTTTTTAATACTTTAAATATATTAGGTCAGGAAGCGGGAAGTTGTGCCTAAAAATCAATTTAATTGTCAATTGAACTATTTTTTATTTCGAACTGCACCGTTTTTAATGCGCGCTATGCATAATTTTAATACTTGACCAATTTTATGGCACTATTTTGAGACTTTTCAAATTTTTGCTACTATTTGCACTATTTTTAATCTCTGAAGTAAGTCCGAGACTTAAGAATCGAACTGTGTCGAAAATCGTCTGTATTTGATGTTTCCAGAACTAACGGCTATTATCCCACAGAAATAGCGAGAGCTTTTCCTCTGTAGCGTTTGGGGATCGGGCGAGAACCCTCACTGAACCGATGTTTTGTACGAGCATTTGCGTGCGTGTGTGTGTCGGATTTTCTACGTGTTCTGAGAGAGGACGCGCACTAGTTCAACGACCTTTCGCAGCTTCACAAACTTCATCAGCTATATCTGTATAGCCTCGAATTTATATAGAAAATAGGCAAGAGAATGTTCATTTGTGTCGCCAGATGTATGGTAGATTCGGAGCGAGTCCAATTTTTTTCATTCTCTAGTGTTGAAATTGTTGAAAATTGAATTATTTTCAGATTGAAACTCTTATTAGACAATTTTCAATTGGCCTGGTTTCGGAATTCAGGAATTAATTGTTCAGGGCGGTCGTAGGTCAATTTATAGAAGATTAGAATTTTTATTTTTAAATATTGATGGTCAGGGAAAACAAAGAATTGGTCGGGAATTTAATTGCTTTGATGAGAATTTAACTGTTTTTGTTTAGAATTCTTCTTTTTGAACAGAAACTTTGTCCTTTTGTATTGAAACATTCAATGAACCTGGTTTGGAATTTAGCAATTAATGTTTGAGGGTGGTCGTAGGTCAGTGAACTCGAAAAATTCAGGGAATTTCCGCAACTGTCAAGAATAATATTTAAAAAAAGTTATTTTAAATTTTTTGTTTCGTGATTTTTTAAATAATTTGCCGTGTATTTTGTATTTCTACCTATTTATTTTCAAATTGTTTTTGTAGAAAATTCATCTTTTTTACTTTATATTTGTTTCTGATAATTATACAATTCCTGTTGAAGATTTATATTTTTGTTTTAAAGTAATTTCTTAAAATTGTAACTACTTTGTCGAAAACTTTTTTTTAAATTAATTTTTTTGCTTCTTGGTTGAAAATTTGTCTACGTTGAAAATTGATCATCCTAGTGGAAAATTCATCATTCAGGTTGAAAATTTCTGTTTTATTAATATTATATTTTTTGTTTAAAAATTGGACTACTTGGATGAAAATTCGTTTTTGTCAGTCAATAGTTCAAGCATGCAGTTAAAAATTTAACTATATATTTTGTTGAAAATTTATTGAAAATTTGTTGAAGATGATACTGTTTTTTGTTTGAAAATTCATATGTTGCCTATAAATTAGTTTTTTATGGTTCAGAATGGCTGTTCTTATCTGTTAATTTAACTATTCCTGTCAAGGATATACCATTTTAGTTGAATATGCGAATTTCTTTGGTTGGGCATATGCGTTTTGTTGAGAAATCATTTTTTGTTTACTTTTTTTATATATAAAAAAATTCGTCTTTATAGAGAACTAATCTACTTGGCATAAATTTCCTCTTTTTGGTTAAAAATGCAACTTTGAATTTTCATTTTTTTCTTCACTAAAAAAACATTTTGTTAGTTGAAAAATTCAATTTTTGGGTTTAAATCTGAACTACTTTAATAATAATAATAATTATGTTTTTGTTTGAGATTCATCATTTCAGTTGAAAATTCATCTTTTTTTTGTATAAATTTCATATTTATGGGTTGAAGATTCAACAATTTTCTTGAAATTTTCATTTGGTTTGTTACAGATTCGTCATTTTCGTTGAAAATTTCTTTCTGGTGATTTGTGTTTTTTGTTGAAAGTTAATCTTATTGGTTAAAAATTCGTATTTTTGGTTGAAAATTTATCTTTGTCAGTCCAAAATTTTAATTATTTTTTTAAATCCTATTTTTTTTGTTTTGTTTTTGAAATATGAAATATTACATTTTTTATTTAAAAATGCGTCCTTTTGGATTGTAAAATTTAATTTGAAATTTTTTTATTCCGTGTATGAAAGACTCCATGTTAAAAATGTTATAAGATTAAAACTCTGGTCTTTGAATGTTAATAATGGTTAGGGAAACTAAAAAAGTTGATCAGGGAAAAGTCAGGGAATTTTGAAAATAAAATTTTATGGCCATCCTATTTTTCTTTCTTTAAATTTCTAAGCGAGCGACAGAATCTATATTTTAATTAATATTTAATCTACCTCGATATACCCTAAAAAATATATAAATATCTCTTCATATTTCCTAGTTCCCAATTAATGGTCGTACACATAATTTTGCTCGCTTCGTGAGCACTCATAATGCTCCTATTCTGTTATACACGGATGCAAAGACCAAATTAATTCGACACGATTCGCTAAACCACAGACATAATTAGTCCAATTAGTGGTGCAATTGAGAGTCAGCAGTGTAGTCACATTTACCAAAATAAATCAATTTAATTATTTTGATAAGCCTCTAATAGTCTAGGATCTCCATTGACTATAAAGATTGAAGGAAATATCAAAGGTTTTGAATGAGCCAAAGATTTCATGGAACTTTTTGGGGTCTGCGAGGATTTCAAAAATTAACTCATTTTTTAAGGAATTAAAAAATATATATTAAAGAGTTTTCAATGTGTTGTACACGATTTCAAAATATTTGTAGGGATTTCACAAAATTGGAAGATTCTTTAAAATTTTCAAAGATTTTTATTGAATATAGTATAGTTTTAAAAAATTTAGTAGGATTAAAGTAAATTTTAAGAGATTCCAAGTTTATGGGGAATTTAAAATGGTTTGTGTAAGATGTCAGAAAATTTAAAAAGATTTTTAAGAATTTTAAAATATTGATTCATAGGATCTTAAAATAAAATAGAAATATTTCATAAGATGATAGGAATTTATATGGATTCCAAAAAATATTTAACAACAATTTGAGAGTTTTTCTGGGATTTTAACAGAATTAAAGTATTTCAAAGATATTTCTATTTGTAAAGTAAATTCGAAAGACATTACCGATTTTAAGATGTTTTACGTAATTTAACGAGATTTCAACAATTTTAAAGAGTTTCAAAGGATTTTATAGGATTTTTGAAAAAAAGTCAACGTTCGAAATAGAATAATTTTAAATTTGATTATTGAGAAGTGGAAAAATGTATATTTCCTCAATATTACCGATCTATTTTAAATGGATTAGTATTTAAAAATGAATTATTTTAAATCAAAAGCGTGTTTGATAATGCGGAATTTCCTTTGATTAAATTTGAAAGTAAGACATATCAAATTGAAAACTTTCAAACTTAAATAATTACAAATTAAAACATTAAAAATTATTTATCTTCGAATTTCAATCGTTGAAATTGTACAATTGTCAAAAGAATCTAAAAAATTTTGAAATGGTATCCCGGATATCAATGATATTTAATTAATTTAAAAAATTCTAACGCATTTCTGAGGAACTTTATGGTTTAAACTAAATTTCAAGACAATTTCTTAGCATTTCCTGCCGATTTAAGAAATTTTAATGGGTTTTTGTCTTTTTTAAATTTATTTTTATTTAAAAATTTATTACTAGTTTCAAATTTAAGTGGTTGAATTCGAAAAATTTTAAAAGGAATTCTGGTTGAAAGATTTGAAGTTGAAGTCATAAAAAATGTATATTTAGGATTGTAGCCAATTTAGGGTATCTATATTGAAATGACAAGGAATTTAACAAAATCTCAAAGAAAAAATTGCATTGAATTTCAGAAAATATCAAAGAATTTTCAAATGATATCCAGGATATCAATGATATTTCAATGATTTTAAAAGATTCAAGCGGATTTCTATGTAACTTTGTGGAATAAATTTAATTTCAAGGGAATTTCTAAGGATTCTAGAGATTTTAAGGTGTTTCAATCTGTTTTAAATTGATTATTATTAATCAGAAATTCGTTATTTCAAATTGAAACTGCTTTTAAAAATGCAGAATTTCCTATAATCACATTCTAAAATACAAAATATCAAATTGAAAACTTTCAAACTTGAATAATTATAAATTGACACACTGAAAATTATTAAGATTCGAATGTAAGGGACTGAATTTGTACTTTTTAAAAAGGAATCCTGCATGAAAGATTCGAAGTTGAAAAACCATACAAAATTTATATATAGGCTTTTTTGGGGTGTTTAGGATATATTTTTTCGATAATTCCAAGGAATTTAGCGATATTAAAAAAAATGTAATGGATTTTGAAATTTTATCCAGGATGCCAAATGGTATTTAAATGATTTCAAAATTTAGAGCATTCAGTACTTAGGGTTGTATTTTAAAAGATTCCAAGAATTTTACTTTATTTTATGGTATAGTTAACTCCTCGATTTATATATTTAAAAAATTTCGTGACACTATTTACTACTATTATTTGCAGTCTATTAATGGGATGCTTTTTGTCTTTTTCAGAAATGACACCAAGGAGGATGTGTTTGTCCATCAGGTGAGTTTTTTAAAAACTTTGAAACAACACTTTTTACTGCTCATTAGAAGGAGCTAGCGAACTTGCATAAGTGCCCGAGAAATTCGAACTCATATTAAGCAAAGTAAAAAGATGTGAAAGAAAAATATAAAAAAGGAATGGAAAAAACATGAAACGTTGATTGTAGCTTAATGAAAAGTTGAACTGCAAAGAATCTATTGACGGGAATTATTTCTCGGGAATATTTTTAAAAAATACATCAAAATTTTTATTGACTTTAACAATTAGAAGGGATTTCAAAGCGATTGAAATAATTTAGGATTTTACAGGATTTCCGGTATTCGGTAGGTTTTTAAAGATTTAAAGAGATTTGAAATTAATTTTTGAAAGTCACCCTGAATTCCTTGAAATACGTTTGCCTTTTTTTTAATTCACTTTAATTTTTCTGCATTTACTTAATTCTACTTAATCCAGTAGATGTTTCTTATAGTTTGTATTTAATTGATCCTAAGGATCAATTGATAAAATGATCAAATGATTTGAAATATTTAAAGGTATTTTTTTTAAATACCTTGGAATTTTCAAGAGCTTTCAAATATTTAAAAGTATTTAAAAAGATTTAAAAGGACCTAAAATATAAGGTTTTTGAATAATATTACAAAGAAAACTTTAAAAAATTCAAGGTAATTCAGAAGATATCAAAGGATTTGAAAGATTTGATGAAATTTTTAAGTTCCCAGAAATTTTCCATTTATATTTCTATAGTATGAATGCCTCAAATTTTTTAGGGTATTTTAAGATTCCAAGGAATTTTGAAGAGTCTTAAATAATTTTAAGGATTTTCCAAGGTTTTAGTAAATAGAAGGAATTTTAGGGGATTTTAGTGTTTTAATGATATCAATTCAGAATTCTCTCTGAACTTTTATTAATTGATCCCGAATTCTTTTAAGTTCTTTTAAGTTCTTCTAAATTAACTTAATTTTAATAAACTCACATTAAATTCATAGGCATTTCATCAGATTCTCTTAAATGCTCTTTTAATTTTTCTAAACTCGTTTCATACTTACTCAATTCAATTAATTTTTTAACATTTTTGATTTGTTTTCAATTCAATTGATAGCTTTTTTAATTCAGCTTTATTTTTGTAATTAATTTCGTCGAATTCTTCTCATTTCCCTTAAAGCCCGTTAAATACGCTCCAATTTTACTCAAATTTTTCAATCTATTAAATTAATTTAGGGAATTCAGACTGAATTCTCATTTCTTTGCCCGGAATTCTTTTAATTTGTTTAATTCGCTTGAATTTTCCGAAATTAATTAAATTCAACTTCATTTAATGGATTTTCTTTAAATTTCTAAAAGTTTATGAATTTTTATGAATTTCATCGAAATTCTTCTCATTTACCTTAATTTCCCCTAAATTATTTTAAATTTCACGGAAATTAATAGTATTTTTTTTATTACAATTTTTTTTCTAGAATAATTTGAATTCAACTTGATTTGTTTTCAAATCTTATAAATTTGTCCTGATTTTTCACCCTTTGAGCGTGAAAAAAGTACTTCTACGAGCGTCAAAAAAAGTACCCTTTGGTCCCTATATTTTATCCCATAGTGTAGAGAATTCACAGGTGCGGACCTTGAAATATAAAGTATTTTATTTAAAGTATTTTAACTAAGCAGACATTAATAATACTAAGCAATTAATAAAAATACTAATAATAATGAAAGTGAGTGGTCCAAAAAAAATTAAAAGCATTCAAAATTTGAGTTTCTAATAAAATTATATCAGAATAAAATTTCGAATATAGAAAAAATTAAAAAATTTAAAACTTGATCACTTAAAATTCAAAGTAATTGAAATTGCATTAGCCCTTTTGAATAAAAATAACCTTCAATTTGATAATTCTTTAAACTACATTGAATGCCTGGAAGTGAAAGCTGCTTGAATTTTAGAATTTAAAATTTTTTATTGCATTAAAAAAAATAATTAAAATTGATTCCTCAAATTTGTCTAAAAACAAAAAAAATTTCTTGATTTTTACCTTTCAAAATGTAAAATTTTAAATTTGTAAACCTTTAATATTAAATTATTCGAAAAAAAACTTTCAAAATAAAAAGTAATTTTGAATTTTTAATCAAAAAATTTTGAAAAACGCTATTTTCAATTTTTCAATTTTAATATTGAAAAATTTGTTATTATGCATTTTAAAATTGATTATGTTTTTAATGTTACGCAATAGAAACCCAAGGGCACGTGAACTTCTTACTGCATTTTAGTATTTTACATTACTTTATTGTGATATAATTTTGTATGTAATTATAAAAATTATATAATTAAGATATTCTTTATATAAATTGAAGTCTGAATTTGAAAATTAAATTTTGAATCATTTATAAACAAAACAGTTTTTTGGGGAATTTAAGTTGGGAGTATAAAAATTGCAATTGCATGGACTATTTTATTTAACAATATTAAAGTAACGGAAACTAAACAGTAATTATTATATTTGATAATTCTCAATTTTAGCGCGAAGTTTCGAATAGAATTAAGGGTCTCAAATTTAAGGTCACCTAACCTACCTTTGGAGACACCTGTCGCAGGGAATGTGAGGCCTGTTTTCTTTAAGATATTTTTCTTTGCCTTGAGTTTAAATTACGTGGCCTTTATGTAAGCTCAGTAAACTCTTCCATTGTTCAGTGTCATGCAACTATTGCTAATTATGTTTTAATTTTTTAATTTTCCAGTCGGCCATCGTTAAGAATAACCCGAAAAAAGCCGTACGAAGTGTTGGCGACGGGGAAGTCGTCGAGTTTGACGTGGTGATCGGCGAGAAGGGAAATGAGGCGGCCAATGTAACCGGGCCCGAGGGAGAAGCGGTCAAAGGATCGCCCTACGCCGCTGACAAACGCCGCGGATATCGCCAGTGGTTTTACCCAAGACGCGGGAACGCAAGACCACAGCGGAGACCACGTGAAGGACAGGAGGGTTATGAATCTGGTTAGTATATTTCTATTGAAAGCTGCATTTACTACAGGGTAGCCAACTGAATCGGAAAATGACGGTGAATTTATTTTTTTACCGGGAATTTAACAAATTCTATAAGGAAAATGTGGCGCAAGTTCGACTTTAACCATTTTTTAAACAATTAGTTGAATTTTTATCTTCTTTAAATATGCTATCATTCAGTTTCAAATGCGTAATTCAAGAATCGTTTACTTAACAAAATTTTCCATTTCAGATTCTTACTTTTGAGCGTACATTTTTAAAGTCAAGAATTTTAAAATGCAGTCTTGGAAGACAAGCAATTAAAAATTAAAAGCGTTTGAAATTGACAGTTTTTATACAAAAATTTTTAGATGATCTACTGTTGTAAATATAAATTAATTAATTATTTTAAAAATTAAACCGTACCTGCAGTATCAAAAACGATTCAGCTATTTTTTTGAAAATTTTTCTTTTTTGGTTCGATGCATGTGATTGGTTTCAAAATTAAAGTCCCTTTTTGGTTGAAATGCATAATATTAACTATGATATTTTTCGTTGAGAATTCATCTATATTTTGGTTAAAAATTCATGCATTTTTATTAAAAACTGAACTATTTTATTTGATATAAAAGTAAGGTTCTTGTTGAAATTTAGTATTTTCTATTTGAAAATACGAGTTTTTCTAAAGAAAATTCGTCTTGGTTTGGAAGTGCAACAATTTAGTGGAATTGTTTTTTACTGTTTCAAAATTCGACTGTCTGGTTTAAAAATTGATCTCTCGGTAAAAGAATCTAAATTATTTTGGTTGAAAATTCAACTTCTTTGATAGAATATGAATTTGATTTAGTTGATTCAGCTATTTTGTTGAAATAGAGTATTTTTTTTATTATTAAATTCCACCGTATTTTATTTAAAATATAAATTCTTTTTAATTAAAATAATATCAACTACTTCTAATTTTCCTTTAATTCTAAGTTGACTCAAATTATTGTTATTACTCAATGGAATTTTTTCGAGTTTTTAGATTATTTCGAATTGATAAAAGAAAATTAGTAGTCATTATTCACTGTTTAATTACAAATTGATAGGGTTTCAAAGATTTAACATTATTTAATTCACTTCAATTCTTCCAAATTTACCCAATTCTACAATATTAAGTGGATTTTTTTGAATTTTGCAAAGTTTTGACGTTTTTAATTCCCTTAAATTTTTCTAAGCTCGTTTCAAAATTTCTAAATTCGATTAATTTCCATTCCTATCTTTTGAATTTCATCGATTTCTTCTCGCTTATTTTTTTAAATTCCTCTCGTTTACTTTAAATTCCTCTAAACTAATTTCAATTTTACTGAAATCAATGTAGGTACTTTGTTGAAATTTAATTTTTTGAACTGAAATTTCAACTATTCCAGTAAAAAATTGAACTATTTTTCTGAAAATCCATTTTTTGTTGTGAAGAATTAGATTTTTAAAATAAAATTTAACTATACTATTTTTTGTTGAAAATGTATCGTTTTTATGTGGAAATTCGTCTTTTTCGTTTAAACTTAACTATTCCAGTTGAAGATTCATCATTTTAGTTCAAAAGCTCACAATTTTGTTGAAAATTAATTCCTGCACCTGCAAATTTGAATGTCTATTATTGGTTGAAAAAAGTGTCTTTATTAATTTAAAATACAACTATTTCGTTGAAAATCCACATATTTGGTTAAAAATCGAGTTTTTCTGTAGAAAATTATTTGTTTTTTTACTGGTTAATTTTCATGTTTAGAAATTCTTTTTTTGGATACAAATTCAAGTATTCCAGTTAAATATTTATCATTACAGTAGAAAATTCATCTTTCTTTCTTTGGATAAAAAGGAATTATTTTCCCGAAAATTTAACTATTTTGTTGAAAATATGTTTCTCTTTAGGTTGAAAATTTTGTTTTTTCAACTGAAAATGAAATTATTATTCCACTTAAATATTCCATAATTGTAGATAAAAATTCATCTCTGGTTCAACCTTCATTTTTTGACAAAAAATTTCATTATTCAATTTTTGGTAAAAACATTATCTTTTTTAGTTGTAAATTCATCTTTTTGGTGAAAAGTAATCTTCTTGATTGAAAATTCAGCTCGTTCATTAAAAATTCAATTATTCTAGTTAAAAATTCATCATTTTAGTTGAAAATGCATCTTTCTGGTTAAATATTCAACTGTTCCAGTTTAGGATTTTAATATTTTAATTTTAATAAAAGCCTTTAATTACGACTATATTATTATGGAGTTATTTTTGAGTTTAAGTTATTTCATAAAGTTTTAACAAAACGTTTACATTTTTTAATGGCATTTTTTAAATTTAAAATTCTTATTTAAAAATAGAAATACTGGAATAAATAAATATTATAATAATTTCAATTCTTATTAAGACTTCCGAATTAAAACAGTTACAATCTGGAAATGATAAAAAAATTGAACGGATTTAGAATCGTTTTGTCAAATCAATTATTATTCAGTTTTTAATTTTTCAAGTAGAGATCCATTGAAAAAATATTTCATTTATTTATATTTACAGTTAATAAAATAAAACTGTTTTTATCAAAAAATTTCTACTTGAAATGCTTATAATTGTTAATTTTTTAAATCTTTAAAACTGCAATAGAATTATTTAAAATCCTGTTGAACTCAGACTTGAGCAGACTTTTCTTATAAAAATTCGTAAAATTTCCGGTCAAGAAACCGGGAATTTATTTCTTGACCGGGAATTTGACAAATGTTCGGATGAAAAATGTGTTGAAGTTCGATTTCAACAATTTTTCAAGTGATTAGTTGAATTTATATCTTTTTTAATTATGCTATAATTCAGTTTACAATGCATAATTCAAACATCTTTTACTTCAAAAATTCTTCAATTTAGATTTTTATTTTTTAACGTATATTTTCAATTCAAAGAATTTTAAAGTGTAGTCTTCAAGAATTATACAATAAAAATTAATAGCGTTTAGAGTTGAAATTTTTTATAAAAAGCAGTATTATTTTATCAACTGTAAATATATACAAATGAATTAATTATATTTAAATAGATGTGTACTTTAAGTATTAAAAACTAAACAATAATTTGTATGATAAAACGATTCTAAATTTGTTCGAAGTTTAAGAATTTCCAGATTGTTACTGTTTCATTTCAAAAGTCTTATCATTAAAAAATGTAAACGTCCGATTGAAACTTTAAGTATTTTCAACTTAAAAAATAACTTAATGATAAGATATTCGTAATCAAAGGCTTTTATTAAATTAAAAATATTGTTTTAGTCTAAATTATACACTTTTTAACCAATTTAATTTGAAATTTTATAATTTAGAAAAAAAAATAAGTTTTTAATATGTAGCAATATTTCACTGTTCATTTAAGACAATGAAATTGAAACCAAATAATTTAAAGTAAATAATGTGAAATTAAAATCTTTTACACAGAAAGCTTTAAATCTCTTCAATTTGGAAAGGCTTTAAACTTTTAATGTTACAATTTTTATTGGTTTATTTAAAAAATGTTTAATTTGTAAGCGATATTGTTGCTTTTTTATGTAGAAATAATAATTTAACATTTATTATTTGTAGAAAAAATCGTAAGTAGTTTCAAGAGATGTTTAGAATTTTTGAAAAGATTCAAAGTTAATTTAAAACTTTAAATGAAGTCAATTAATTTGAACGAAGTGTGTTAAAATTTTTTCAGATCTTCTAAACCTATTTTAAAATAAATAAAATTTTTTCTACAATTTTGGAAATATCTTCAAATCTTTTTAATTATTATGTTAAAATGATTTTTCAAAATGAATATTATTTATATAAATATAAATGTATTTTCCTAGGCATATTAACCTTCATGCGGGCGCGCCTTTTTTTTATCACTAGTGGGCGCGGGGCGGTAAATTACCGCCACCTCGTTTTCACTTATTTTACAGCTC
>JAAAKG020048341.1:0-18543 GCA_010014905.2 Druon quercuslanigerum
ATACTCTCGCTGCTATTCACGCTCGCTGACCGTTGCCATTTGTGTAGCAAATCCCTCGATCCCGAACTCTGCGATTTTGACCTACTTAGTCTTTCCAAATTGGTGAGCCTCCCGCGCCTATGTCCCCTTCCTCGACTCGACCCTGCCGTTTCGACGGGATGCAAAGGCGTAGCGAATGTCTCATCTGCACTCCCCTCACTGCCTGCCTCGTCAACGTCGCTACCCTCTCTCTCTTTAGTATCGCTGTCCCTATTTGCCTTGCTCTTCTCGCCAGTCTCAGGCTGTCTCTCTCTAGAGCCACGCTGTGGACTCCGCATAACGTACATGTTGCTATGCCTTGTTAACCGATCTTTTCCAGTAGAAAATAGAACTATTCAATTCCAAATTTATTGAGAAAGTTAGTCTTATTTGTTGAAAAATCGCCATTAAGTTTAAGAATTTAAGTATTTTCTTAAAAATTTAATTACTTTTTTGATAAATAAACTTAAATTATTTTAATTATCTCAGTCAAATTTTAACCAATTCTAATCAAAAAGAACCTATTACACACGGAATTCAACTCACTTTAATTATAGTAATAGCAAAAAATTATTGGATAGGAAAAATGGAATTATATTAGCTAAAGATGAAGGAATATGAAAGTTCAAAATATTTTTGATTTTAGCTTTGTGATTTTTTACAGTGGTAAAATGAACAATTACCTGAAAAAGGCTCTTGACTATAAAATCGGATTTTGAGGGCGTATGCAAAATTTCGCAGTTGAGATATTTTTAAAAGGCACATAAACAAATTAATTTTTGTCTTGTCTGAGCTTATAAAAGTAGTTTTTATGACTACCAAAATTATTTAATTATATATATTACAATTTTAAGAATATTTTTTTTTTTTTTATGGGATGCCCATACATTATTTCCCACGCGGATTATAAGATGAAATCTTTGTCAATTGTCCATATTTTCCTTAGGAGATTTTCTGTCTCTCTCGTTGCTAAGTTTCTCCCTCTAATATGTCAAAAATTTTACTAAAGGAATACTACCGATTTTCGGGTATGAGTTTGTAATTATATTTTCGCTGTAGTCATTTAGAGGCTCACAAGGAAGGTACTCCAGTCTTTCCTCGCCGACTTGATTCTCCCTGATATATGTTGTAGTAGATAGGGGTCGCAAGTGTCTATTGTATCGTTTTGTGTATAAAACCAAATTGATTTCGATCGAACCTACTTTAAAAGTTTTTTCCTGATAAAAGATGAAATTAGATGGGTAAGGCGCGTTCTGTATACAGATTTTCCGTGCGATTAGCAAATTTGCGGCTAGAGCGAAGAAGGCTGTGAGATGGGTATCGCTGCTTGTGCTGACGTACGAATCACAGTGTTGTATCTAAATCTCACTATCGATATTGAAAATCAATACTTGAATCCGGGAATGGTAAGAGGGGCCCCAAAATGCGCCCTCTTTTGCGATCATCGTAGTTTTTGAAGGAAAGAACATAAATTGACGCATCAAAGCTCAAAATAGTCTTCAATGCATGCTGTAAATAGATAAATAGAGTCAACATTTGATTTTTGGGATCCACGAAAATACCCACCCTGATTTTTGGGCTTTATCCCTTAACGATAAAAAGCAACCCCTCTGTACCACGTAGACATAGCACTGCCAAAAAATAATCTTTTTTAGAATCCTTACACTATCAATAGAGTCTCTGATTTTTGGGCTCCTTATGTACCACATAGAGATAACACTGTCAAAAAATAATCCTTTTGGGAATTCCACAGTGTCAATAGAGTCTTTCATTTTTCGGCTCATCGAAAATACTCACTCCGATTTTTCGCTTCAACCCTTAATGATAAACAGCAACCCCTGTGTACCACGTACATATAACTTTGCCAAAAAATAATCTTTTTAAGAATTTTAGTGTCAATATTCTCTGATTTTTGGCCTCCTCAAAAATAACCACTCCGATAGTTCGGCATCAACCCATAACGTCCGAAACCAAGCACTCTGTACCACGTGGACGTGACTTTGTCATAAAATATTAATTTTAGGAATTTCACACTGCCAATAGAGTCTCTGATTTTTGGGCTCCTCGAAAATACTTACTCCGATTGTTTGGCTTCAACCCTTAACCTCCGAAACCAATACCTTTGTACCACGTGGACGTGACTTTGTCATAAGATATTAATTTTAAGAATTTTACACTGACAATAGAGGTTCTGATTTTTGGGCTCCTCGAAAATATCCATTCCGATTTTTTGGCTTCAACCCTCAACGTTAAAAAGCAACCCCTTTGTACCATGTAGACATGACGTCAAAAAATAATCTTTTTGAAAATTTCAATTTTCAAAAGAATCTGTGAGTTTTGGGCTCCTCAAAAATGCCCACTCCGATTTTCGGGCTTCAACCCTAAACGTTAAAAAGCAACACTTATGTACCACATAGACACAACGTACGTTTCCAGCGAGCTTTAATTGTTTTTCAAAACTGGTAATATTAAAATTAATAACGATATTTTCTTGTGTTCAAAAGTTAATTTATAATTCTTAATTTATAGTAATAAAATTTAACTTTATTTTATCACTGTTATTATCCTTCGGGCAATATATTTGATTTCTGCCAAGGTTTGTTTTGGGAAATTTTTTTTCATGGATGTTATAAGACCAGAAGGGCCAATGATTTGGGTGGAATTGAATTTTTATTGTTTTGTGATTTTAGGAAGTGCAGGTGCTAGGTTGATGTAAGCTAGCATCTTCACAAAAAAAAAGATTTTTTTCAAAAAGCAAAGGAGCCCACAAATTTTTATTGGTGTCCAAAAAAGCCCAAAAGCACCAAAAATTCTGAGCTATGAAAGATACCAAAATTAAGTTGTGGAGGCGCAATCTCAATTGACCTTTTCCAATGTCATATCAATCGCTTTGATAAAATTAAACCTTATATAAAAAAGCAATACCCCGTAATAAAAACACGTATTGAAAAAGTCGATATCTGCATAGATGGAACCTTCTTATATAATAGTAAAATGGTACTTTCAAGCATAATTATTTCTCCCCTCTAATCGTTACAAAAATAACCCCCTTAATGTATAAGCTTAAATTGAAACATCTTTTATAGAAATTATTTTCCAGTCTATGTGCGTATATTCACAGAATATAATTTACCTTTTTCGATGCATCTTTTAAAACCTTTACAAAACCTCCAGCAAAACAATTCTTAACAACAAAAAAATCCATTTTCATATAAGGAACAATCTAAATTTTCAGAAAGATGTAAAATTTTTTGATAGCAGACTTTAAAAAAAATAATATTTCAAAATAGTAACTAAAACTATTTTTAAAGATAAGTTGACATAATTTAAAAATCTTAAAAATCAGTGGTGTGAAATATGCCTAAATTTGATGAGAAGACCTTTGATATAGTTTTCGAATCTGCTATATAAGTCACCTGGATTTCAAATGACTCAATGCTCTAAGTAGTGAAATTATATCATCACCCAAAAAATAACTTTACCTTGACATTGGTCTGACTTTGATTGATTGTATACTATGTACATTTTTGGACACCTACCTTAGTAAAATCGGTACAAGTACTACTCTATTCAGCTATATAAGCCACATGATTTTTTTGTCAACTCAATGCTGTAGTGAATCAAGTTTTATTATCCCCAGAAAACTGCCCTCATCGTCAAATTGGGCTGAATTACATTGGTGGTAGACTATGCACATTTTTAGACACCTGAATTAGTGAAACCCATACAGGTTCAACCTTATCCAGGTAGATTAGTCACTTGACTTTTTCATAGACGCAATGATGTAAGGGATCAAGTTTTAGTATTACCATAAAACTACCCTTATCGTGAAATTGGTCTCTATTTATTGGTGGTAGACATTTTTTTTTGCGCTTACTATCCACAGCCAATATATGTAAGGTTGCAGTTGGTACGTACGCAAGAAAAACTCACTCTACGCAAAATCTCCTCATGCTTCCTAACGTACGTTTTAGTCATATAAGAGATCTCCAACACGTCAAGTTTTCTTATTTGTCGTTATATTGTGTCAAAAATGAAAAAAACGTTGTTTTTTCATTTTTAAAACCTCGTTTTCGAAAAGCATGACCTTGCGAAACATTTATTACTTCCAGTTTTGTAATCTGCAAAAAAGATACGTATCGATATTCTTAGTGGCGTTGCGTAAATGAAAAAATCGGTCAAAAATCGTGTGCATTGATTATATTAGATAGTGTATATTACATTATTATATAGTGTATATGATCATAGCAGGGCAAGCAATAACATCATGGGTAAGAGACGACGGTATCAGCTTTCCTTCTATAGCCCAGATCATCGTATTCAATCCACTTGTGATTACGTCGGAATGACATTGCCGTATAGTGTTCTAGTCTTCCATCTTTGCCGGAAGTGGTTGTTAGTATAGTAGGTGGTTTAAAATGAACGATTCCAACCAATCTATATTCTTCTGGCATAAAATATAGCTTCAGGGACGCAAGCTCCTGCAATAAAGAAAAATGTCATAATAAATATCTGAAATTAGTTTTTTCTTACGATAAAGTGAGATATTTTTTTAACATGTTCTTGCAGCTAATAGTGGAATCAGTACTTTCTGACTAGCGGTAAGTAATGAATAATATTTGATATATTTGACTTATTCGCTAAAGTCCAGTTACATTTTACAGTTACATTTTACATTTTACAGTTACATGTTTCAGAAATGGTCGTTTCTTCGTAGTGATTGCAGTCCCTTCTCACTCATGCTGAGGGTGAAGCAAGAACAAATTCTTTTTCAACAGCAGAGTTATGGTCATTTTGGAGAAGTATTTCCAAAATATCCACGGTCAAATTTATCATTCATTTTTTTTCTTTTAGGACATTTTTTGCTCTTGCAAACTGACTCTTCGTTAAAAGAAGGACAATCACTCATGAGTTTAGTAATCATAAACTTGATGGTGGTTTGACATGGAACTAAGACGCAATTTTGTACATCAGTTTTTGTAGGGAATAATTTCTGTAGAATGTTGGCTCGAAGGCGATAAGTGCTAGAGTTCAACTTATCTTTTATTACTTTTAATAGAAGAGAGTGGAACTGGCATATCTCTGATAGTTTTTGTACTTCCTCTCATAGCTTCGGTCGGTCTAAAATAGGGGTTAAGAGTGCTTAAAAAATAGTGTCAAATGCACATGTATTCTGTAATACGATAGATTTTATGCTAATTTCCGAGCCGATAAAGAAAAACAATCCCCATTCCAAATATAGGAACAGGTGGAAGGTTCTCATCATCAAGTAATTCGTTTTCGAGAAAACTATCTCGATAATAATCTGTTTTTTTTTTTGTTTTGACCAGATCTCTCCAGTTTTCTTGTTGACGAGATGCAAGAATTTTGGAGGCACTCTCGCTTATCTGACAAGATACATAATCTCGTTTTTCTCCAAAACCCTTATCTTCACTATCAATTGATTTTGAAGGTTCGGCAATAGCATGAACAGCTTTATTGCAAATAGCACATATAAACAAAAAAGGAAATAATAATGCCAAACAACATGTTTAATATCTGTTACTATTTGTCACTAAAAAAAACTTAACTGTGGGATCCTTTTTTCGAATGACCGTCTTTGCAAGCTGGGCATTGAGCTTGAAAATTGCTTGATGAGTCACTGAACTTATGACTTGTAACTGCCGATTTTAGGTGAGCTAGATGAATCTTGCAGAGCCCATCAAAATACTGATTAAGTACCTGTAGTAAAAGATCAGGCCTCATAGGCAAATTGTAATTACTAAGAGCTCGATGTTTGATATTATTAATTTCTGATTCAATTTCAGCACTTGTTGCTGGAATTCTACCATAACCAAAAACATCTCTACATATTGCTGACCACAGTGACAACTACTTCAAGTGCCTCATGAGGAGTTTTGGAAGTTCTTCACATATATGAGCATTTTCGTGATCACCAACATGTTCAGGTTGCTGAATTACAGTAAGCACTTGTTCATTTAATTTTTTGGACCATTCTTTCCATCTGTTTGGGCTTAGATCACCTTCATCGTCTTCAAAGTTCTCTTCTGGATGATCTTCAATAAAATAAAATCAAGTTCGAATGATCTTTGATTTAGAGTTAAGGACGCTTCGAGCAACAGCAATGTATTAATCATCTTGTTATATAACATTATTTGTAAACATCTATATTCCCTTTTTTCGCAAATCGTGTTGTTCATTTAAAATGAGATTTAAAACTTTTTGACATTCGGCAGTAACACTGAAAAAAGAAGATAAACTTTAAATCAATTTCCGATGAAAGACTTGCTGCAATAAAAATTAACTTCATATTCTTTATTTTGTTTTAGTTTTTTCTGTAAATACTAATTTTTTTAAAGATACATTTGCACAACTTTATATCGAAAAAACCTCGTCTTCACATTGCCTTTTTTATTCGTTTCGCGCACTCTGGCCGGATAAGTGAATAAAAAGCACAGAAATAAAGATTGAGTAGAAAGTTCAATTATAAAGTTATAATAACTTCTAAATAAGTTATAAACTTTAATATTTGGATATTTAATTTTAATATCTAGATATTAAACCTTAGTTAAAGAATTTAGATCTTAATTTTTCCTGTATACTGGTCCAATTAATATTATTGAAATATTTATTATTCTTAAGCTTGTCAAAAAAGAGCTCTCTAGCTCCGCTGGAATACAAGCCCAGGTCCTTCAGATTGCCGGTCTGATACTCTACCAACTGAGCTATGGAGACAAGAACATTTTCTTCACAACCGACTTGAAGTTATACCCACATGATGTTTTCAACTTCTCGAGCAATTTTTTTGCACTTCTTCTTGCCATGTGCCTTTATTCAAAGTTACACAAATCCGTTTTCTTGATCCACCGATTTGATCACTTCTGCCTCGTTCTATTACTTCCACAAGGTTGTCAAATTCTTTTTTGCTAAAATGAATTGCAACAATAGTCTTATCTGTTTCAGATTTATGAACATTGAAATCATCATCATTCGAAAAGGCCTGTTCGTTTTCAACATCAGAGACGATATCTCCCAATAGAGACTGTAAACATAAAAAAATGTATGAAAAATGTTTATAAATATATAGCAAAACATTGCTAACAAATATGCAGCGTGTGCAAAAAACAGGACAGCTTATATTTCTTGAACAATTTGGACTGTGGAGCTACACCGAAGTTACGAGAACTAAAACAATTTCAAGTTACCCGAAAGTTATGAGTACTCAGTTTGAGGTGGCTCGAAATTTTCAAGTTATTCAGATTTCAAGTATAAAGAAGGAATATTATGCTCACAAAATTTTAGTGATACTTGGTTTTAGTAGTGTTCTTAGGTTGTAGGCAACGAATTTGAGATCAACATTTTAATTCAAGGTCGCAAAAAAGTTTTAAAGAAAATTTGTGCTGGCAAAAGTTTGATAAATTTATATTTCTTTAGGATTTTTTATTACGCAAGAATAATAAAAAATTTAAAGCGGTAAGTATTGGTTTAGATACTAATCAATTAAGAAGAGGCAAAGAAAAATCTACATAAAGCACAATTTGCAGCTTCAACGTGTGCCAAACCAAAAAATAATATTTTTTTTATTTCCTGAAAAAATCCTAAATAAATTAAAAAAATCAATCGATTAATATGAGAAATCTTTGAGCCTATAAGGTTCTCATTTTTCAGATGAAAAATATATTCTATTTAAAATAAATGAAAATTACAACTTTGGAATGAAACCACTAATATATATGTATAATACACTGGATACAGGATTCAATGGAAAACGCGTGTGACAACGTGAAGGCGCTGAAGCCGACATTTTTATGGATGTTTTTGTTCAGGACCATTCGTGATTCCATCTTTTGTCTTTGATAATTTAAAAATAAAAGCGTTTTAAATTTGAGAAAAATGTGTCAAAGGATTTTGATTTAAAAACATTCCGGTTGAAAATATTTGGGATAGGTAAAATTTTGAAAAATGAAAAATTTGTTGAATGGAATGAAAAGGAATTGAACTTTTATCATTTCGGTATAAAAGCGTCTAAAATAAGGTAATAAAAAATGGAAAAAAGCTTTTAGAATTCAAACCCTTAAAATAAAATTTTTGAAATTCAAGAGATCGCATTTGCAAAACGTTACAAATTGAACCTTCATATCCACCGTTCAAAATGGAAAAATGTTCAATTCTGAACCTTTAATATTGTATTATCTGAAGAAAACATTCGAAATAAAAAGTAATTTTAAATGGGGAATATTTAAAAATGTATGTACTTCAGAAACTTGAATAAATTGGGTTCCTGTGTCCAGTGCATAATATATATCAGCGAATAAAACACACTTATAACCTTAAGGGCTTTTTAAAAGATGTATTCGCTGAGATCACTCATCTTTACGGCATTATGGGTTACTAAAAATGAGTTAATCAAAATTACACTTAGCATCATAAAAAATTACTTGTACGTGCTTCTTAATACGCATTCCATTTTAATGAAAGCCTAAAAATTAAAGGTTCCACAGAAACGCTATATCCTTGTGATTATTAATTGATTTCGTTGCTTTAGAGAAAAAGTGCTTTCTTCTCCCAAACTGAACTATAAAAAGTAATCGACACACAATTAACATTGAAATACAAATTATGCTAACAAATTTAAAGCCAAGTACTTAAATTATATAACTATTTTTTTCTTCTAACAAACAGTTGTAAAAAAGTTTGAAAGTGTTAAAATTACGATGACGCTGTTGAAATTTCTGTGGAAGCAATAAACGTTTAGAATCGGCTAAAAAATGTTTCTTTTTTTTGGCATAAATAATAAAATATATATTTAATCAGAACTTTGTAATTTACAATGTGTGCATCGGCAAGTCCTCATTCTGACCCAAAAAATTAATCTTGCACTATGCATTTTTCGAGATTAAAATGTACAGGCAAACGTGAATCATTGTATTTTCTCAATAGTAATTCTTTATAATTAAGGGAAAAGATTACATAACCTGAACGTAATAATGAAAAAGTATAAGACAGTGAGAAATTGCGTACCTCATCATCTGGCTGTTCTGTACTATCACGTTTTAAAATCCGATAACAAATTTTTCATATTACATAGAAGATAACTGTACAAAGTCTGTGGTTTAACCCCAATTTTTTCTCCAACAGATTGCCATACAATCGAAGATTTTGGGCAAATTGGACCACCTTCGACAAAAATTTCGTCTCTACGTTCTTCTACAGCGCTTTTTATAGCTTTCTTATAAACATTTACGCATACAATAATGCACCAAAACAACCTTCGCTTGGTTCATTTCGATAAAAAGGGTATGAACCTGCAACACGTACAAGGCTACCAACCGCATAAGTACAGGGATGGTCAAGGGTGTATTCAAGACAGTGATGCCAATCTGGCCGCCTTTTGCTACTGCGCTTACGTTAGGGCCGCGGACTAGTTGGCTGCAGTTAGCAGCCAACTTTTTTTGCATTATGGAAAAATGCACAAGAATATGTGTAAATTGTACAACTTTTAATTTCAGTCAAGAGAAAGATTGGTAACACATATATTTTTCCAATGACATTTTTCTTCCTTGGACTTCTCAGGAATAAATTACACTTCACAATCCAAATTCGGGGTCCAAATAACCCAGTTGGCATATATTTTTGTTTGGAAGAATATACACGAAAAATCGCTGTTTTTGTCGATTTTACGTCTACTTTTCGTTTTTCGAAAAAATATGAGCCAAAAATATGGAATTCGGATTCAGCGACCCCAAAAACATATAGATATTCTAGTTAAGTCCACAAGGGAGACCACTTTTTTGTGTGCAAGTGTGATATAAAAAAATGTTATTTTGTTTACAACAGATATCATTTTTTAGTATTTTTAAATAGCAATAGAAGTTGATAATTGTTGTATAAGTTACTTGATAACGTAAAATTGATATAACAATTTATAGAAAAATTGTTCATAAGACAGGCCGATAAGATTTTTTTTTTCATACCCAGAGACAAACCAGACTAGATAGCAGTCAGGGATTTTCATTTCCTAACAATAAATCCGTTGTTGAAATGTATCCTATACGTCAGAATTTCTAAATAACCTATAAATGCCAAAACACTAATTTTTTGCCATATTTGAGCATTTATAACTCTAAGAGAATTTGTTGTCCACAAGCTACAAGAGCCAATGTTTATTGCAACTCTTTAACTTTAAATTTATTCCTATACCATTGCCATTCATTTTTTTCGCGGGGGTATATAATACTAAACAAGAGGGTATCGAGGTTATGGGATTATGGGATTTCTGTTTTAGGGTTTTGGGTTTACAGAATCGTAAGATCCATAAAACCAAAACGCATACATCCAACAACTATAAGCCGAAAACCCACAAACAAAAAAACACAAAACGCATAAACCCAAAACCCTGATACCGTGATGTTTAATATGCTGTCTCTCCATTATAGAAAATTGGATCGCACTGATCCAGGCTGCAATTAAAAGGCAAAGAGTTGGAAAAAATACTGGCATTGGAAAAATTTAGGCAAAATAATTTGCTTTCAATCTATAGAAGCGCAAATATGACAAAAAATAGCTATTTTTGGCCATTTAGGTTAATATATCTCCAAATCTGGACGTATGGGTGAAATTTTGGAAGCAAATTCACTTTTAGGACATTAAAATCCTTTTTCGGGTACAAAATTTGTCGGTCTGTGATAAAACATAAATTGAGAATCGCTAAGAAAAGGTGCACAGTCTGTCGAACTTGTATGGATTTGACTAAGGTAGGTATCCAAAAATGTACATAGTCTACTACCAATTTATTTCAGTCTAATTTCACGATAAGGGCAATTTTTTGGGGGTAATAAAACTTGATTTACTACAGCATTGAGTCTATAAAAAAATCATGTGACTGATCTAGCTGGATAAGGTCAAACTTGTATGGGCCTTACTAAGACAGGTGTGCGAAAATGTAAATATTCTACCACCAATGAAATTCGGACCAATGTCACGGTGAAGGTATTTTTTGGGCGAATGTAGAATTTCATACCTTAGAGCATTAGGTCTTATGACAAGTGGGTGACAGCAATCAAATATATTTTCCTGCGATTAATAAAAGTGGTAGTAATAAGTTGAATTATATAAGTATTAGTACAGTACTATAAATTTACTTTTAAGAAACGTGGGTATTTTTGAGGAGTCCGAAAATCAGAGACTATTAATAGGGTAGGATTTTGGAAAAGATTATTTTTTGACAAAGTAATGTCCACGTGGTACAGAGGGGTTGCTTTTTATCATTAGGCGTTTAAGCCAAAAAATCGGGGTGGGTATTTTCGATGAGCCGAAAAATCAGAGACTCTATTGACAGTGGAGAATTCTGAAAAAGATTATTTTTTGACAATGTTATGTTAACGTGGCATAAAAGGGTTGCTTTTTATCGTTAAGGGTTAAAGCCAAAAATTCGGAGTGGGTATTTTCGAGGAGCCCAAAAATCCGAGACTCTATTGACAGTGAAAAATACTTAACAAGATTTTGTTTTGAAAATGTCTTGTCTACTTGGTATATAGGGGTTGGTTTTTGAAAATAAGGGTTGATTTCCAAAAAGTGTTTCATATCAATTTAAAAAGAAAAAAAATAGCAAAAAATCTAGCCTAGTCATTTTTTTAATACTTTTCTTAAATAATTTTTTTTACAAGGGTTGAGTTTTTTAAATAAGGGTTAATTTTACAAAAACGATTCATAGCGCATTGTAAATCAAAAAAATAGGAACAAAATCTAACCTAGTTATTTTAATAAATTTAATGATTTTTTAGATGGCGCCGCTGAGTTGACGGCAAGCTAGAGGCGCCTTGTTTTCTCGAAAACTAATAGAGCAAAAAAAATAGCAGCAAAATAGCAAAAAAATATGCATTATATGGCATGTTGTTTTTCGTTAATTGCGCCGCTGAGTTGTCTCTCCTCTCTACGCTAGACCTATATCGGTTTACGGACTTGTACTACTGTGTAAATCTTTGGAAGGAATAGTGGAATCTTTAATTCGATGAATTTATTAGTGATCATCATTGATTATACGGTGATATTTTCGCGGGAAATCACTCCAAAACGCGTATTCGGGCCGAATTAAGTAAGTTCGACAGTGATTCCGTGGGTGAAAGTCCTAGAAAGGATGATAAGTCACCCAACCAAGTTGGCAACGAGGGATACTACAACGTCAGCGCAAGAGTCAGCGCTTTGCTCCCCACAAAGCCTCAACTTCTACCGCAAGTAGCAACGACGAAACAGCTTTAGATTAAGATCCTGCGGCAACGTTCATCAAAAGAGAAATGACAAGTAGGTTTTGTTGATATTTTGCGATTCTATGTAAATTCCTGGTTAGGCGGTATAATTTTGTCACTAATAAAATTAAATTTGCGTATAAGAATTAAAGTAAGAACAATTCCCAATTATCTCCAGCAATCCTTAGTAAAATCCTTGAGAGGCTCGAATCAATCGAATCAGGTCCAATTTCCCTTCAGATAAGCGTGAACCAGTTAAATAAAGAAAATTGAAACGCTTCAAGGAAAAAAAGATTAGCTAGAAAAGAGGACTAACTAATGGCGGAAGACGATGCCGCTAGCGAGGAAAATTCCGGGAACTCGGTAAGTTCGTTGGAGAGATTGGACGTAAGCCAACGAAGGAATGCAGGCCTTGAAGGAATGCAGGCCTTTGAGGAATGCGAGTCTCTCGAATGCAGTAGATCATGACGTACAGGTATCAGACTTCCCGCAGGGCGTACCACTAAGGAATCTGGGTCCTTGGAATCCAATAGGTCAGGCCGTACAAGCTGCTAATGTTACGCAGCGCGTGCGGGTTTCAGATTCTATACCTAGCTCGGAAAATGAAATGAGGTGAATAGAGATCCCGGAACAAAAAGTAGACACTCTCGTACCTGAAAAGGAAATCATTCGCACCGCAGAGACTCTTAACGGGCGAGATGACGTTGGGACGCAAGGTTTTATAACAACTGTAAAATGCGCACGGTTACGTTGCTCACAACCGGACCTACTGCTTGATGTTATTTTAACAGAAAAAAATATAGATCATGCTAAGCGATCAATACGGCGCGTTTCACTTAATGATTATGATGAATTATACCAGACACTGCAGGTAAATTTGGGTTTCGGCACATCTATAGAAATGTGTTGCACAAAGGTAGACTCTTCTGGCAGGGTACTGACAGCGTTCAAAATAAAATCAACGTTTCGGAAAATGCCTCAATGAACGATAAAGCGCTATATTATAAACCTTAGTTTAAAAACGAAGTCTGTTAATAAGGATCAAGAAGAAGCTCTTGAAACTAAGGTTCGGCTTCGCGAAAAATCTAAATTTAAAGTACAGACCACCCTCCGAGATTCCCATCGTGCAAAAGTGCCTATGCAGGTAACCCCTCAATACACGACATCGAACCAGCAGTCCAATCCGCCCAACCAAAATATGCTCCTTGCACAGAGAATGCAGCAGCAGTGCAATCACTGCAAATGGCCTGGACACACTGAAGCCCAGTGCATCGAATTCATTTAACTTAAGAGGAATATCGCGAAAGTCAGGAAATTGCACACGAAAATTTAGCGAATCCCCAGGCCGAATATCTTACGTTCCCGGACAACTCTAATCAGTTTCAATACGATAAGGAGGATTTCATCGCGATATCCGATTACCCGTTGATTCAGGATCCTCAATAAATTTATTAAAAGACTCTTTTATTCTGACTCAGAGCACCCTACAACCCCAAGAAAGAAAATTCAAAGTGAGAAATGAGACCCATACATCATTTTCTCATTTCACGTTAGAATACGTAGGCGTAAATCACTTTTTTAACATAGTTCCGAATGAATTTTCAATGTTTGAAGATGGAGTTATGGGACTCTTTCCAAAAATGCAATTACAATCGCTCGAATAATAAATTATAACTTGATAGGTACTCGCACGATCTCATCGATGACGGTATTTTCATCCCGCCAAATCAGATTAAATTAATCAAATTACCCGTCACAAAATCACACGAACATGTGGAATTTCTAGACAACCCACATATTCCTGATTCTATTTTTCGAAATGACAATTATGAAATAACGGTACCCATTTCCAACGATTCTCCTGAAGCAAAAATAATAAGCAGACAGGATTTCCAATACAAGTTCCTGAAAATCAAACCTGAAAAACAACAAATCCATTATATTTCGGAATAAGAACTTGCCTCACGAATTAAAATTTTAACAGAAAATTCGAGACTTAGTAATATAACATATTCGCACTGCCAAGCGACCCACTCCCGAGTAGCAATTTAACTTCCCACCGTATTGTTCTAAAAACAGAGAAAATTATCAACAATAAATCTTATCGGCCACCTGAGTGCCAGAAAAAAGAGATTGTAACCCAAGTAAATGATATATGATGATGGGTAGTGCCCAAACAGATTGACGCCTCGGAAAAGCGAAAATAGCGAATTGTTGTAGACTTCCGCAAAATTAATGAAATCACTGACCAGGACGCTTATCCACTTCCTATAATTAATGATATTTTGAACAGCCTTGGGAACGCAAAATTTTTCTGGGAATTTGATTTAAGTGCCGGTTTTCACCAAATACTTATGGAAGAATCTTCAAAAGAATTTACTGCTTTCTCGACCCCTGAGGGACATTTCGTGTTCGAGCGAATGTCCTTCGGACTCAAAAACGCTCCTGCAACGTTCCAGCGAATGATGGACAATGCGCTGAACGGATTGATCGGGAAGATCTGCTTTGCATACCTCGATTACATTGTAGTTTTCAGGTCAAGTATAAAAGAACATATTCAAAATTTAGTATTACTTTTTGAGCGACTTTTTCAAACTGCACCTCAGCTACAGCCCGATAAGTGCAAATACTTATGGCCTGAGCTAGAATATCTAGGACATGTTATTACAAAAGACGGAGTCAAACCTAATCCAACAAATCTATCTGCCGTTTCAAAATTCAAACAACCTAGGAACGTGAAAGAGGTTAGATTCTTCTTAGGACTTAGGGATATTATCGAGAATTTATTAAAAAACTATTCGAACGTCACGAAACCTTTAACCGAACTTACAAAAATATCTAAAGAATTCATTTAGACTGAAAAATGCCAGGAAGAATTCGAAAGATTGAAAGAATCCCTGTGCCAAGCAGCTGCCTTACACTATCCCGATTATAATAAACAATTTTCGCTAAAAACTGATGCCTTAAACTTTGGCCTAGGCGCAATCCGATCACAGGAAGGGCACCCTTGTTGCTGCATATCAAGAGTTTTTAATGATCATGATCAGAATTACACAAAGACTCAGAAAGAACTATTGGCAATAGTGTAGACAGTCAGACGCCTTCGGCAATATCTAAAGGAACGTAAATTTAACATTTTCGCCGATCATTAAGCACAAATTTGGTCTGACATCGACTTAGAAGCCGAACTGCCCAAAATCGAAATAATCGAAGCAACTGTGGTCCCAACCCGGAACCTCGGGACCGCTTAGCCCACTAAAACCACTGACTGATAATGCCAAGTTTGACGAAATATCAACCTTAGATCAAGAACCTGAAAACCCTCCTAGTCCAAAAACCAAACAGTTATTCAGGGAATACTTGAATTCTCAAATCGAACCGAAACACGTGAAACACAAAAACCCAACGCTCAAGGAAAACTTTGGAAACGTATATCAGAAACAGAGTGTCGATAGGAAAACGATAATGTTACGTCTACGTTTCGACGATCCAACAATAACAACTACCGAACAAATCAAACTCTAAATCCTATTTTTTTTCTTCAGTTATAGATGTCCGAATCTTAAATAAATCATCGATTATGGATGGATGCTTTTGGACCCCTGCCTGTCACAACTAGAAAGAACGAGTACATTTTGTGGATTCAAGATATGGTGACAAAAAACCTAATTTTAAATCCCTTAAAAAATGCAAGATCCAAATCAATTATTGAAGGGCTCTTCGACTATTCCATCTATACTTTTGGTTCCTTAAAGCATATTCTGACAGAACAGGGACAAAATTTAGTCTCAGAATTGGTTGAAAGTTTTGAGATTATTTTTAGAATTAAACACGTCAAAACCACAACATTCCACCCAAAAAGCAATGGAGCGTTGTAAAGAGCACACGCGACAGTAAAAGACTTGGTTGGGACCGCAATGGCTGACAACCACATCAAAAAGGGATGACACTTTAAAGTTCATTTGCATGGCTTATAACACGATGATCCATGAAAGGACCAGATTTTCACCCTCTCACTTAACATTTGGAAGAGATGCAAACTTACCCTCACTACCACTCTAAAATTTCGGTACCCTGAGTTAGTAAGACTTTGGCAAGAAAGTCACGAGAAATAAATACGGCGGGCTCGCGAAAGAACTGAAAAATTGAAAGAAAAACACAAATGGGTCAAACATGCAGAAATTGTCATTCCTTAGAAAAATGTTGATTTTGGAGATTTAGTATTAATCGAAAACAATAAAACGGGGAAGTTATTAGCAGACTGGACAGGAGCTGCTGCTATTATTGTCATCGAAACCAATAATAATTATGTGGTCCTCATTAAGAACGAATGATAACGAATCCATGAGAACAACTTAAAACTATACTACTACTATTTTCAGGTATCATGAAAATCATATTCCTGTCCATATTATTCTTCAGAATTCAGGAGATGTCCAAATGAAGGATCTTGGAGACACTACGATTTTCGCTGAAAACCTTGGTACATCCAAGCTCTATCATGACACTTGGAAACTGATCCTTGGAATTGACAATCAAAACTTTGAAATTTACTTTTTACAAATAAGGGAAACTTTCGCTCAGGCTCTACAACTGTGTTCGAACCATTTAGAAAGTTCGAAGTTTCTTTTGTCTCAAATACTAGGAAAATCTTGTACACGCAGAGGATTATCAAACGCAATCGGTTTAATTTCAGAAGCCCTATTGATACTCTCGATAACCATGACTTAGGACTCATTAATGAAGAATTTGACATATTATTTCGGGATAAAAAAGTAATGGCTGAAACAATCGGAAATCAAGCTAAAATAATAAAGAATGTATTGAATAACCCCTCGCACGATTAAAAAAATCTTAATGAACAATCACAAGGTCGTATAAGAAATGAACAAAATAATTAATGAAACAAATTCCAATAAAAAGAATATCGCAATTTCGAATTTAATTACAGCTACAGAAATTGCAATCGGCGAATATAGAAAGGATTTAAATTTAATAATCGATGCAATAAATAATAGGAAGCACGGAATTGTACATCCCGAAATTCTAAGGCCCAAAACTTTGATCGTATAACTTAAGCAACTGGAAGAAGTCATCAATGAAAAATACCCTATTAAACTATCTGTTCAAAATTACCAACGCATATTTGATATATCCAAAGTCACCATTGGGATAATCAATAAACGATTCGTGTATATTATAAAGGTTCCTGTCTTAGAGCACGAGGATTTGCGAACCCTGCACCTAATTCCTATTCCCATTCGTCAAGGAAATGGATTCATAACTTTAATTCCCTCACACGAGATTGTCCTTACAAACCCTGAAAAACCTCATATGTACCCTTACATGTACCCTTATATGAACACAACCAACTTATTTAATCAGCGAGATCCATTCATGCGAAACAACCATAATAAAACACCAGGACAAACTAGTTTCCAATCAGACATGCCAATTTTTAGTTTTTAGAATTCTTGAGTTAGTATTTCTCCCATTAAGGGATCCGAACCAATATATTGTAATTCCGGAAACACCTTCATAATTAAATGTACAATGCCGCGCAAAGGCACAAACACTTAAATTTGATTCTTTGAGCCTTTTCTTTGGCAATAAAGATTGTATAATCCTAACACCAAAATCTATTTTAAAATTACGAAAATATAGTGTACAACAAATTGACATCTGCTTCAAAAAGAATGTATCGTATAAACTCAGTGCCGAAGATATTAGTTTACTAAGCCCGCGATTGCCTTTAATTCAAGAATCATTACACCATGAAAATTTCAAAGAATTGCCAGAAAAGTTAAGCAACATGCAAACCTCGTTACAGGCTATAAAATAATGCCGTCAAATACGGACCTGGATTAAAACTAGTACGGAATTCTTACTTCTCTAGTAAATGCAGTACTAGGAATAATAACATTTTACGGATTGTATAAAATAGGCTTCTTTGATCTTTAGAAGCGAATCATACCCAGAAACCTACGTATTCAATTATTTTGGGTTGATAAAATCGTAAAGACGACTCCTACCGTTCATTACACCGCAGTTGCAACGGCTTCGCAAGTCTCAAGCCCAGTAAATTAATAGACTCAAACTCTAGATTAATTTAGGACGATAATGTGAAAATAGTTCCCAAAAGGGTTACCAGGGGTGTTAGTTGAAGTTTGCTGGTTTTACTCATAGATGTCGCTAGAGATATTTATACATTTCTATGATTTGGCATCTATGTCATATTTTTCTATGGACAATAACCTTCAAAAATACACAATTCCATTCT
>JAAAKG020048352.1:0-18543 GCA_010014905.2 Druon quercuslanigerum
AACAGCCCGTGCAAACTATTCAAACTATTAAATAAAAATCCAAAACAAGAAATGCCTTCGACATATTGGTTTATAACCATCTTAATCCTGAGGCAACAAGAAATATTATATAATAATAATAATAATAATAATAATAATAAGGTTATTAATAATAAATGCCTAGAACGTAACTTAAGGAGCCATACAGAAAACACCCCTAAAAACTATCGTACCCAATGTAGGAACACTGAATTTAAATTTATCTGTGTTTTTAACAAAAAATGATGAGTATAAAAAAATTTAGTTTAATTCTCAACAAAAAAGAAAAATTTTCAACAAACAAAATTAATTTCTGACGCTAAAATGTAAATTTTCAAACAAACTTATGTATTTTCAATCAAACGCAATAGTAGCGTTTTTAGTTATAAGATGAATTGTAAACCTAAAATTAAATGATTTTCAACGAATAATTAAATTTTCAACTGAAGAGATAAATTTTTTGCTCAGCTTAGCCTCTTTTGATTACTGGTCCTCTGGAGGCCCCAAAAATGTGGCCCACTGTGAAAACGCCTAGCTGGGTACTCGCAGGGGCCTACATATTTGTCCCTTCATTTTTTTCCAACAAAAATTGTAGCTCCGATCACCAAGTTAAACAAAAAATAAAAAATTACTTCTAACACAAAAAAATTAAATTGTTATAAAAAATTCAAAAAAACGTTTTTATCATAATTTGTTTTACTTTGTTTGGGGAATAATATGATTTTTATTTTTTTATAACAAATGGGTTATAGGAATATAAATATGTCAAAGAATTAATTTTTTTACAATTTGTTATAACGTATAAAATATTCGGAATGTAATATATGAACAATTCACATTATGACAATCTCACCAACGCATTTTTATATAGTTTTATTTTGCATTTATAATACTAATTTTAATGTAAAAATATTTCAAATAATTATAATTTAGTTCCATAAATCTTAAATTAGAGGAAATTTAATTTTCAATTGGAATTACGCGCCACATTTTGCACTCATTCCCACCATGGAATTGGCTGACTAGGTTCTCAATCTGGTTCGATTCCGGCTGTTACGTTCCGTTTTGCGTTCGCCAGCACACAATTTAACAAAGTACGCATAAAAATTCGCTTATTTGCGAATTTAGCATTTATTTTGTAATTCATTTTCAACATTCAGAAAATTACGATTTACAGTTTAAATCTTTTTCAAAAAGGAGGTGTTATTTGTTCGACTTAATACGAACGTGTTTTCCTCACGTGGCGCTTTTGAGGTTAAAGCCACCTAATCGTATTTTTTTTTCTTTTAACATGAGAATAAACGTCATCCACCTTGGGATAAGAAAGTTCATTATATAGCTTTAGTAGTTTTCACACTTATTTGCACTTACTATTTACAAAGCGTTTTTAATCAATAGGAATAAGTATAAATGAAAATTCCTTCTATTGTGAGATGATTACTTTTGCCAAATATAATATGTTTATTGTGTATAACCGCTAATGACTCTAAATTAAACTCAATTTTCAAAAAATTTAAAGTGCTTTTGCAGACTAAGAAAATTCCTTTTTTTACAAAATACTTGCATTTCGAACAAAATAATTAAGTTCTTAATCAAATAGTATGAATTGTAGCAACAACCTGCAACATGAGGCTTTTCTTTTCACTCAGAAACCGTTAGTGAATAAGTGATATTACTTTGTACATTTTCTATAGCCTATATAAAGAATTACATGTTTATTTTGTAAGTTCTAACTTGCAGTAACTGAGTAGCCTGAGAGAGTATGTAATGCTTCTATTTTATTCTATTATTATATTCTATTATATCTATTATATTATTATATTATTTATATTCTATTTATTAGGCATGATTTTTTTTCTTCATATAAAATTTCGGTGTAAGAAACTATTATCTTGATTTTACACTATTATTTTGATTAAAATAATTTTGAAGTATAAAAGAAGTTATGTTATCTCAATTTCATCAAAAATTTCTAAATGAATTTTGAAACTCGTTGTTTTTGTAAATTAGTAAAACAAAAGACATTATAAAAAGTCCTTTGCGGGTTTCACGAGACGGGTTTTTTTTGAGGAGAGGTATGATTCTTCGTGAAACTCGTTTTTCCTTTTAAGAAATTACTATAAATTAAAGAAAAATATGCATCTACAAATCCTGTAAACAACATCACTTACAATAATATCCGATTAAATTTTCTGAGTACGAATTTAACCAAATAAAAAACGAATTTTCAAAGAAAGTTTTAAATTTAAAAAAGAGGCGAATCTAAAACAAATTTAATTTTTCACAATGTACTTCTACTTATAACCAAATGGTTAAACTTACACCAAAAAAATAATTTTCTACGAAGAAGATTATTGTCTGCCAATAAAGCCGAATTTTCAAAAAAATACATTAATTGCGAACAGCATTCTTGAATTGTCAAGTCAATAAGACTAATCTTTGACATAAGAGTTAAATTTTTAACCCAAATTATTAAATAATAGTTAAAATAATATGTCACTTTAAAAATTTTAAATGTTAAGAGTAAGAAAAAAACAAAAATAAATGCAATATCTTCTTTTCTAACTAGCAACATGCATTATTCGGACTCCAATTACAAATAATCAAATGGGATAGCTACACTACCGTCGGAAATTATGAGATTGATTGACGCAAGCACTATTAAAAGTCACTGCTGGCTTTGTCCCACGATAACTCAGCGGAAAAAGTTGATAGGAATTTTTTTAAAAAACAGTTGGAAAGCCTATGAAATTTCACGTCTAGTAGTTTCAAACAGATTTTTTTTTGATCTGCTGAAGAGAATACAGCACGTGATAAGTTTTAAAAAAATTCTAGATTTTCTAAAAGTTTGTACCTCGACTTCAACTGAAAATCTGAAAATTATGCGACATAGAGCCTGAAATTTTATCTTTAATTTAGGCCTAAGAAACTTCAAAAATCTTTTTTGGTTCCCGAGACACAATTACAAATGTTTAATCGTATCTGAGTTGAGTTTTAGTCGACGATCACTGTTCTCAGCCGGCCTGCTGCTTGCATCCTTCGTTGAGGCAGGACCGAATAGGCCACGCAAAGAGGTGGTGCTTGATTGGGGCTCTCTTATACTTTTTGATTCTGCTCATCAATAATTTTTATTTCAAATTATTGTAAATTTTTAACATTATTCATTGTTTTTTAAAATTATTTACAATTATTTTAATTCAGAATAATCCAGAAATAGGGCAGCTAAATTCTAAATAAATTATTTATATGATGAACAGTCAAAAATATTAAAAGTGGATAATAATGGAATATTAAAAATAAATTAAATATAAAACAGAGCGTAGGTGTAATGAAAATTATATTTTCAATTTCTAATAAATGGTTTATTATTTTCCTTTACACAAACATTTTTCTTACACATTTAAATAAATTTTTTAAATGAAAAAATGTCTAAAAGGTTTAATAATGTAACTCATTTAATATAATATTCTGATTCAATTCAAGAAAGCAATTTTTTAGACACGGAACTCCTCGAAGTAGCCACCTTTCGCATCAATGACAGTTCTGCAAATTCTTGAAATTAGTACATATACTTTTTTCCTATTTATTTTGTAATTTTGATTATTCTTTAACATGGGGACAATTCTGAATTGGGATAATTATAAATAATTTAAGATTTATTTAATTTCTTTCCGCCTAAATTAAAGATAAAATTGCAGGCTCAATGTCGTATAATTTTCAGATTTTTGCAACAGTTTTCCTAGGTCATGCTAAAAGTTGAAGTGGAGGTACATAACTTTAGAAAATCAAGAATTTATTTTTTTACTAATCACGTGCTTTATTCTCTTCAGCAGATTAAAAAAATCTATTTGTCATTATTAGACGTGGGATTTCAAAGGCTTTCTAAATGTTTTTTTTTTTAAATGCTCTATCAACTTTTTTCGCTGAGTTATCGTGGTTCAAAGCCAGCAGTGATTTTTAATACTGCTTGCGTCAATCGATTTCATAATTTCCGACGGTAGTGTATAATATAACATTTAAATAAAATATTTAGAAAAAATATTAGACGTTTAAGTAAGCAAATGAAATATCACTAGGGGTACCACCCATGTTTGGCCCTGCCCTTTTGTTGTAAACAAAATACTATAAATGAGGTGTTCTACTTTTTACTACGTCTTTTTTATTTGATTTAGAACTATTCATATTTTTCCAGACACATTTTAGAGTCTGCAGATTGTTTTTGCTTTATCAAAATTGTTTAGACAGTCCAGGACTTTATGTGGGTCTTTTTGCAGTTAGTATTGAAATATCCTGCGAATATTCAAATAAGAAGGCTTTCAATTTTTATATATTTTGGTACCCATCCAAGATTCCCAGACTAAGTTGTACACTTTTTATGTGCCAGATTTTTCCGCGTGCGTTTAATTCCGTTTAGTTTTTGCTTAAACTTTACAAAATATTAAAGTTCTTAGATATACTTAATTGCGAGAACTTTTGGAATTACGCATATAGATAATAAAAAGCGAAGGAAAAATATTATTTTTTGTTTCACTTAAGCGATAGATTTTCTTAAAAATATATTCAACTCATCTCAAATATCATAAAATGGTAACTTTTTAGGTTACTTGACACATAAAGGAAGGTCTTTACACAATAACAAATAATAATTAGGTTATCGTGATATATTATAACATAAACACATGTATCGAAATATGTTATCGAAATATTGTAATATCAATCATTCTATGTTGTCTTTCATCTTTAATACGTTTGGTCACGTGCAAGGTGACCAATCTTGTGCATCATCAACCATTGAAAGTTACATATACTATATGATTAACTCTTAATCATCTGGGTGGCCTTATCGACGAAACCTAATAACGTTATGAGAAATGCAAATACATTTTCCTTATAAGAGTCAGGTTTAAAAACACCCCACATATTAGTGGTAATTAAGCCTGCTTACAAATTGAGCCTGATTAGTAATTTATTAAAACGAGTCTTATGTCAGAATACACGTATCATGACAGCGATCCAGTCGCCTGTTTGGTAGCGGTCTAAAGCATCGTGGATAAAAAAATGAAAAACAGGGAGAAAAGAAGATTGGAAGATATAAAGTGAAATTCGGAAAAAGAGTAAGAAGTATCAGTGAGAGATCGAGAGGAAAATACATTCATCACATCCAAATCAAGTTATGAAATTCGATTGTTTTAACGTGAAAGACGAGATGCACCTTTTCACCTCGGTATGGTTTTTAAATGTTTTCAAAATTAGCATTATATGTAAAGAAATAAAATATTTTTAATTATTAGAAACAGTTCTTAAAATTTTGTGGCAAACATTTATTCAATAACCACGCCTCCTTAGAGGCAAATTTCTCTTAAAAGAGCAGGCTAAAATTTGTAACCTAGAAAGTATGGTTTGGGGATACCTTTTAAGAATTTTTACCAAATTAAAAAAATGTTGGTGCCCCTTTCTAAAATAACTTGATATTTGTTGCTTACTGCTCTATTTATATGATTAAAAAAAAGAATAATAAGTGAAGTTTTCTACGGTAAAATCTTTAAGTTTTACATCCAAAAAATGTTCGGACGTAAATAATATTGATGGATTTTTCACTCTCATTTAGATCTTTTAAAATCTGTGAAATAAATAAGTTTTTTCTTTAATTCTATGTTTTTGGTTCATTTCACATAAAACTTTTAAAAAGCAAATAAAGTTCACAAATTTCCAAGATATAAAAAATGAATGTTCTAGCGTAGACAGATCTGTAGTTATCACGTCCTTAAGAGATATTCACGTAAAAAATTAAACCTTTTACTTTTTTTGATAATATTTTGCCCCCTTTTTATTCTACATAAAAGTTGTATAAAATGAATGAATTGCACTTCAATAAAACAGTTACAATAATGTGAATATTCGATTTGTAAAGGAATACTACAGAAAGAAGCCTGCCATAAGAGTCTATAACCGATGTTTTGTAAGAGCTAGATTAAACTTTTTTACATTCTTATCATAATGAGAAGGTATTTTTTTACCTTAAATTTGAGTTTGTTGTTGTTGTTTGTTTTGAGAACCTTTGAGACAGAAAAAAACGATTTTGTACGAAGGTGTCTGTATTAAAATACAATCTTTTAAGGCAAACTACACAAGCTATGAAAAAAATGAATAGACAAAACGTTCTCTTTCAAAAAAGAGTGAAAACTCGTACAAATTTGTCATGAATAATTTGTTGATAGAACGCGAAGTTTTTGTTTTAATTTTAAAAAATATCATTAAAAAATTATTTAATTAAACAACACAAGGTACGAACAAAAATAAAAAGTCGCAAGTTGTTTGACCCAAAATATCTGCAAGTTCGTTATTTATTCTTGTTATAAAAATATTTAGAATAAAATACTTACCTTTTTTAGAAAAAAGACAAAATGTGCAATAAAATTTTATTTAAAAACTTTTCTTGCCTAAAGTATATCTATAAATTTTCTTAAAGCACCTTACACTAGGACGCGTATTTTTAGTTTGAATCGTAAAAAATAACATTGAAAATAAACAAATCAAAGAACCCCGCACAAAATACATGGAAAACATATCTTCGTCAAATTGGCTGAAATTCTAGGAAAATAATGTTCTGGACATGCCGCACAAAAGTTTTCTGTGGCATTACACTTCACTTGGGGTAATTGCGAGAGAGATTGCTCAGCAACCTGGGTTGGAGAAGTGTTGCAGAATGAACGTGTTATTTAAATAAATAATACGACAATTCTAGATCAATCTAAAAATTCTATAACCCCTTCCTCACATTACAGCCTTTAATTCTCTCATCATTTAATACAATGTTGAATATTGTTTATTTGTATTCAGTTAGTTCAGCATTCTTTGCAAGTCTTTGAGTGACTCTGCCATAACAACCTTATAATCTGCGAACGCTAACCCACGTACCCTTACTGTTTCGAGAGCCACACCTTGTCCGTCGAAAAGAGCTAATCTTAAACACTTGTCTATAAATGATATAAATAGTTATGAAGACATAACGCATCCTTGTCTAACGCCTTGCATAATATCGAAAAAGTCACTCGATTTCCCATTTACCCTTACACTCGCTTTGCTACCGGTATATATTGTTTTTATAGCTTGTAGGAGCCATCAATTTACTCCGTATCCTTTTAGCACTTACCAAAGTGTACTTCTATCTACCTTGTCAAAAGCTTTTTCTAGGTCAACTAATGCACAGAAAACCTTTTCACACAGAAAAAAAAGATTTTCCTTAATTTAAATATTTGATTCGTACATGACCTTGCTAACATAAACCCACTTTGACTTTCCAAATCTTTTCTTATGTTATTTTCATTACTCTACAAATAAATACTTTTGAGTAAATTTTAATTACGGTACTCAATAAATTGATCCCTCTGTCATTATTGCAGTCGCTTTTATCTTACTTTCTTTTGTATATTAATACGATAATCACTTTTTTTAAATCATCTGGGACTTCTCCCATTTAGATACACAAATTTATCAATTCGCAGTCTATGTGGTATGTACTCGCCACCGTGTTTAAGCATTTCAGTGTTAATGCTGTCTACCCAGGAAGTTTTACCGTTTTTCAAGTTCTTGATTATATCCCTAACCTCAGTGACACAGACTTCATTAATTAAGTTATTAACACATCGTGTTCTACATCGCAGTTGTGGTGTTCTATAGCTTCATCTCCGTATAGTACCCGAAAATAGTCTCTCGAAGTGTCTATAATCCTGTTTGCCTCGTATTGCATTTCCCCTTTAATATTTTTTATGTTGACAATTTCTGTACTTTTACTGCCCTTCATGTCTTTATAAAGCAGTTACTAGTTTTCTTCCAAGTCGATTTGTATTTTTTTCTCCCCTTCTGTTCCAATTATATCTTTAATTTTCTTAACTAATCTATTCAGTATCCAGTTTCTGTGTCTGTAATCATTTATACGTATACTTTTTTCCTTGTCGCTAAAACCTGCCGTGTTCAAAGTTCTCCTGTACCTTTACTAGCTCTTTTAGTCTTTCATCCGCAACAACAAAGACAATCTTACTATGGTTATTTCCTTTAAACACCTGTGTGGGGTTGCTGGTCCTCAATCGGGCGCCTCCCCAGGTTGCGGATAGGGGAACGCCCTCACATACGGGTGGTACCGGGCAAATCAAATACCCGGGGCGGGCAAAAACCAGCTAGGAGGTGGAACCCCGATTGAAAACTAATGATGAGTAAGTATGTTAAAAACAGCATGCCGGCTCCAAGAATATTGGGGGAAACCAAACATGCTTTGACAAGAGCGTCTGCGAGAAGTTAGGAAGTCCATTGGACGTCACTGTGGAGGACGACATTAGAGAATTATGGGCCAATAAGAGGGAAATAGGAGAAATAAATATCAAACACACGGAGACATATCATCTCTTCGAAAAGCTGTATGAGCTGGGAGAAGAAGAATATGTGGCTTCCAATTAGGGAAGGACTGATACGAGCGGAGCATTTGATCGAGGAATTGGTCGAGCACTCTATGCCGACCGAAGGGCTTCGTAGGGATTTGACAGAAAATGTGAGACGAACGGCCAGAATGAGGGCCATGACCCGAAAGGAGAAGACGAAGAAGCGGACAAACCAAAGTGGCACTCAGACAGACGAAGACGTGGTAGCTTCCACTCCCCGAGATAGCAAGCGTTAGAGTCCCATGGAGGCTGTTTCCTCCAAGCAAAGACGTAAGAAGCCGAGAAACCGCCACGCTTTAGGGGCTGCGACCTCGAATCTGGAAAAGGTTGAAAGAGAAGAGGAACCTGCGTCGAGCGACATCAGAAACAGAGGAAGACATAGGGAAGAGCTCAACAAGACGCGGTTCTTATAAAACCGGCCGAGGGTCTGAGCTATGCCGAGCTATGCCGAGGTTCTAAAGGACCTCAAGAAAAAGGTCTTGTTTGACGCCCTTTGCATCAAAATCAAAGGGGTCAGAAAAACAAGAAAGGGCGAGGTCCTGCTCAAACTGAGGCCTACATCGAAGAGCAGAGCGAAGTTCTCGACTGCCATCAAGGAGGCGTTCGGCGAAGGAGCTAGCGTGCGCGAGCTCATCCCTCGCACCGAGATCGAGGTCTCCGACCTCGACACAGCAGCCAACGCCAAAGAGGTCGAAGCAACCGTAAAACGTCCCTTCGTAAACCAAGCTGTCTGAGATGTAAAGGTCAGCTTAACGAAAAGGCCCCTTAGAGGCAATCTGAAGGTTTTCGTGGACCTGTCAGATGAACTGGCAGCAAGGCTGATGCGCGCGAGACACCTGAAGTTGGGTGGGTGTCCTGCCGTGTAAGTAAAAAGATGGAGCTCACAAGCTACTACCGCTGCCTAGGCTTCGGCCACATGGTAGCGAAATGCAAGGGTCTAGATAGGACCAAATCATGCTGGCGATGCGGAAAAGAGGGGCACGAAGCTGCAGCATGCAAACGCACACCGCGGTGTTACCTTTGTGCAGCAAAGGGAGATAAGCCACGGACAGACCATCATTCGGGTACAAGAAGTCCAATAATGGGCAGGTCCAAGAAGAAGATCAGATAGCCAGGAAAAGACCAAGTTGGCATAAAAGAAGAGAACCGAGGCACGGCTAAAGAAAACGCACCCCTTGAAATATTCTGAATGCGGTTTCGGGGGGAATTAGGCCAAGGAGAAAGGGTGGTGGTTTTTTTGTCGTTCGTTGGTAGCATCACTATAATGGTCAAATTGAGGTCTTGATATATATTCAGATCATTGTACTGATGCTTTCAATATCTCGATACTATAGAAAAGTGCGGACCCCTCTCGGTGTATCATAGCACATTTTCCACCTTTCTTAGCATAATCCAACTAATTTATCTTCGTCATAGTTTGTTCTTGGATCCCTAAAATTACCTAGTACTCTTTCTGTATCCTGATTGTAGATACCCACCTATCCATTCATATTTCCTAGCAGAATTATTCTTTCACCATGATCACAAGTGTTTATCGTATCATATAAACTATCCCAGAGGGCGTCTTGTACTTCTCTGGGATCACTGTCAACTTGCGCGTAGGGCGCTATGATAAAGAAACCTGATAAAATCTCTAATGTACGTTAAGTTTTATCTCTAGCTTATTCTACGCATAATGACAGGATACTTGAAAATTTGGTACTCCTGGATCCCATAGCTCGAAAATGAATTATAGGATCTTGTAATGCCACAGGAAACTTTTTTTCGACATGTCAAGAACATTATTTTTTGAAAGACTCAGCCAATTTGACGGAGACATTTTTTGTGTTTTGTGCAGGGTCCTTCATGGAAAACGACGCAAGTTTCTATTAAATGCTTAATGACAATTTTTATTAATAGAATGCTCAATTTTTCTTCATTATAAAAATAAGGCAATGAAATTAATTTTGTTTCAATACATTTGCAGCGTAGATAAAAATAAAATACATTGCGAAATACGAAACAAATATTAAAGTAATGCTTAGAAATAAAATGTGTAATTTATTTTGAAATATATCAACAAGCATCCGCAGAATGAGGCACGAAATAAATGCAATATACATTTGACATCAACAAAATCGAGCGCGAAGCTCGAAATATGTAACAAGAATCTGTTCGCTAAAGACGTTAAAGTCGTTAAATCACATTATAGTTGTTGATTTTTCGACTTATAATTTTAAAAGACCTGCGCACAAATTCTTTTCTTATATTTTTAAACATAATTTAATTTGCTTTAATTCATGTTTATATAATTTTTATGTAATAGGGTGTACAGCGAATAAAATATTATTCGAAAAGAATAAGGTTTACCTAACTGTTAGATTCCAAAATATTCCAAACATATATGTAAATGTCTTATAAAACTTTTAGAATATTGTAATAAACATATATCAAACGTTAAAGCTTTAATTAAGTAAATTAAACATTTTTTAAACATGTTTAAAATTTTTATGATTATGATAATTTAAAAGAAATGTTTTCATAAAACAAAACATTTCAAATATTTTTAAACTAATTTTTATAAATTTAATTTGCAGGAAAATATTTTCTAATACGCTACATATAATTTTTTAAATCAATTTTTTAATGCCTGAAATCCCTAAAAAAGTAATTTCACAAAGAAGAAAAATATAATTCATCAACATAAATCAAATGTTATCATTGTTCAAGAATTTCATGAATTAGAATATATAATTAAAATTTGGTAATTCGTACAATTTTCTACAGTGTAAAAACTAATTTCAGAAAACTGAGCAGTTTGATAATAACGAAGAAAAAGTTTTCTCTTGAATGAAGAATTTTATATTCTAAATTTTAAACTCAATTCTTGATTTTTGCGTATGCTATAGATTTTGTATATCTTAAAGTACTTTTGATTATTGCTTGTAATTTAAATAAACTGTTTCTTTTTGATTTGCTTATTTACGATAAAATGTGAAAAATTCGTTTAATTGTGTCTAATTAAGTTATAAATTTCCAAACAATATTAATCCTTCTATTTTTTCTTAAAAGGATCGTACTCAGCGGATTCATAATATTTTTCAAAAGCCTTCTACTGTATTTATGCTCTCTTCATCTTCTAAGGACAATACACAACGAAATATGAAAGAAGAAAATATAATCTTTGCTAGACTAAGGGAAGCTTTCAAATCTAGAAAACTAAAAGAAAAAATTCGTTCGGCAACATTAAGTATTGCAGAAAGAACTCGTTCTGGACAAGAGGAAATAGATATTGGAGCACCACCGCCAATAGATGAGTCCTTTTTCTTCGAAAACCTTGAGTCTTTAAAAGGTGTGGAAATTGATGGAATTAACATACTTGAAGAAGTATGGAATACAGTGAGCGTTGCAGAAATGAAAATACTTACAGAAATGGAGAATGGTAATGTACCAGAAAGAGATGGGACTCTCTTTCCAGATTTTGATGATAGATTTAGAAGTATTGCGTTTACCTGGGCTTGTATTCGTGGAATACCACACGTTTTAGCCGGACTCGAAGCCTCTGGAGCAGATATCAATAATATCCTTTTTCAAAATGCATCTGCTGGCATGTTTGCGGCCTTTTCTAAAGAAAGTGCTTGTCTGAAATATCTAGTTGAGAGGGGCGCAAATTTGAACTATGTTAGTTCTCTTTATGGTCACTCTGCTTTGCACTCAGCTACAGTTGGCCGGAGTCTTGAAAATGCCAAAATTCTTTTGGATATTGGTGCTGACATGAATAACGTATCAAATAACCCAGACATGATCCCACTTCTACACTATGCGATTAAAATAAAGTCAGAAGAAATCGCAGAATTATTCATCACGCGAGGGGCCAACCCTACATACAAAAACCTTCGTGGAGAAACTCCCCTTCATATAGCTTGTGGTGTCCAATCTCTAAAATGTTGTGAACTCTTATTACAAAAACCAGAAGTTGATGTAAATTCTCTGGATGAGATGAATAGGACTCCTTTGCATTATGCCACAATGGCTGCTGATTCAAATATCAAAATAATAGAACTATTATTGAAACATGGTGCGTTAGTTAACACAATAGACAAAAATGGATTTTCGCCTCTTCATCTTGCAGCTTTAGGAGAACAATCAGACTGTGTTGAAATGCTTATTATGAATGGTGCTGATGTGAGTGCAATGACAAGCAAAGGAGTGTCAGCCCTGAATATTATTATACGAAAAATACCAGAATCCTTTCAAGCGTTTAAAATGAAGATGGATTCTTCTATACTGATGAAACGCCCAGGTTGTAAAAATAGGGAATTTGAAATAAGATTCGATTTCACTTGTCTTCTACCAAGTGACGACAGACCCGAAACTACTTTTATTAACTCCTTCGTGAACGAGAATCTGACAGATCTTTTACCTCATCCTCTAGTTAAGGCATTTATCTACCTGAAGTGGGAAAGGATAAAAAAGTTTTACATTCTCGATATTTTCTTGTACACACTTATGTTAATCTTCATGAGTACTTATGCACTAACTGCTTTAACTTATGAGTGTTACAACTTCCATCAGGAAAATAATGCGAGAAATAATAATGATAATGGTATTTGTTATTACTTTGACAAACGAATTGTTGAATTTGATTGGTACGTTTGGTTGGCTTTCGTTTGTTTGATGTTGCCGAGAAAAATTTTGAGTTTTATGACTTGTGAGAACTATACGGAGTATCTCTGGAATATTTATAACATTCTGGACACTACAGTTATAATAAGTGTATTCGCCACATCTTTTATTTATACAGGAAAAACTTATCATTGGCAGAAACATACAGGTGCTTTTTCTGTTCTTTTTGCTTGGACAAACTTGATGTTCATGATTGGTCAACTGCCACGATTTGGGACTTATGTTGCGATGTTCACTCATATTCAATTTGAATTTGCAAAACTTTTGTTTGCTTATTCAGGAATACTTATTGGATTTGCTTTGAGCTTCTTTGTGGTTTTCGATGGAGAACCGTCTTTTGCAAATCTAATAACCGGACTGACCAAAATTCTAACAATGATGACTGGAGAATTTGACTTTGAGGGTCTCACTAGATACCCGGAATGGAGTGAAAGTGGTTACATGCTTGTTCACCGTCCATTATCTGTTTTTTCGCAACTGCTCTTCATCCTTTTTGTCATTTTTATTGTCGTCATACTAATGAACTTGCTGGTTGGTATAGCTGTGCATGACATAAAAGGTTTACGAGATCAGGCAGGTCTTACCAAACTCATTCGAACAACGAAATTGATTTTCTCCACGGAGATGACGGAGCGAAAACTAAGGCTTTCCTCATTTCTTGAAAGATTAATGTCCAATAAAACAGATATTCAAATTCGAAAGCATATTCTTCTAGTGAAACCGTTAAATCCACTCGAAAAGAGGCTTTCTAGAGAAATTCTTAAAGAAGCTTACAAAATTGCTAAAAAAAACAGTCCAATTCTGGACGACGAATATCCAGATTGTAACGATCCCGTTTCTTATATCCCAAAAAAGAAAGAAGAGGGTACAGATACTACTTTAGAAACTGCAGTTGAAAAACTTACTTCGCAGTTGAAAATCAAAGCTGATGAAATGTTTCTTTTGAAGGACCAGTTATGTGAAACTAAAAGAATATTGGAACAAATCTTGTTGAAAGTATCGTAGCGGAAGGGTATTTCGTGTCTCCCTTAGTTTTGTTCAAGGTAAAGCAGTTAATGTAATTTATGACGGAATTTTAGAATGCCGCACATCTTAAATTTATATTATAGATAGTAGGTAGTTATAAAAATGTTTTTTAGTTTCGGCATTTGGTCTTGCCGGCAAACGGTTGTAAAATAGAGTAGTATTTATTTTTCAAAAACGTCAATGCATCTAACAATAAATCGTGAAGACTGTAAAAATTGTTGGAGTAAATTACAATAGTATTGTTATTGTTTATCCTGACATAAGTTTCTTAAGAAAGGAATTTTAAACATTGAAGCTTTACTATAAGTGATGTTTCTAGTATTAAAACGCCGTTTTTAAAATATTTTTTTTCGAGATAAAGTTTGTAATGAAGATGATGACAGTAAAAAATCTTCATTTCCTGAAGCAATGTTTTTAAAAACGGCTTTTGAATATTAGAAAAGTCACTTCTGGTAAGTTTTCAATTTAAACAATTCCTTTCTTAAGAAACTTATATTAGGGTCAACAATAACCATTTTATTGCCACTTACTCCGACATTTGTTACAATTCTTGATGAGGCCATGCTTTATAGCCTGATTTATTCTAAAAACATTTGCTTGTAACACCAAAGACCAAACTAAAACGACATCCTTATATTTTATGAAGTCTAAAATACAAAACAGAAGCATTAGATAGTTATTGTTGATTAAGAAATAGACTGTAAGGCAGGAAGTTAAATAAAAATATATCATATAATTCCTAATATACTTTTTTGAATTCCAGGTTATCTCCTCATTAATATATACTGAAATAGCAAAGGATATTGATGACGAGGCGACTGTACAATTCGGTAGCATAACTAGACAATCAGATGCCATTCGCTAAAAACTCCTTGACTGCAGTTTGCTAATAAATTTTTCGAGGGTATTCCGAAAGGAAGTTCACCTGGAAAATTGTTCAAGAATTAGAATTATAAAATAAAAATTGAAAGCATTGGTGGTACAACTAGACAATCGAATGGCAATCGCTTGGGTATTTCATGTGCATTCCATGTACCCATAAATATATTAATATTTGGCTAAAATTTTTCAGCCAGACTTTCAGCGCGAGATTGGCGAACAGGCGAAAGAAAGAAGCCTATTTATGAGGGTTCTATAACAAATTTTTTCTAAAAAACAACGTAAAACAATTAGAATTATGAAATGAACAAGAGGATACAGTGTACAAATATGTTAATTATTTAAGAATAAAATAGCTGCAATACCTATTTGCACCCGTCTGCCGTATACGGGCATTGAAATTAATGTGCCGTTTAAGAATTAAATAAAAAAATTGTTATTTTCTTGCCTCAAAATCAAATAGATTTATATACCTAAACTAGAAAAAAATAAAAGAATATTATATTTCAAGTATGTACTAAAGTTTTAAGATTTATCACAAAAATTGATATCAGCTTACAAAGCTTCAGCGAGAACATTTCAACGATAAGAACAATCTTTCTACGAGAAAATTAATATGGTCAGTTTGTTATTCTAGATAGTATCAAGTATCAATTAAAAATTTTCTTCATAGTTAGGTAGACCATAACTTAATAGTCTGTCTAAATGACCACAGGTGATTAAGACTTACTATCAGAGTAGTCAAATCGATATACTAAATGCAATCGGTCATTAATCAGTGCTCTCACAAGACACGATGCTATTAATCTAACAGATAAGTTAATGCAAATATTAAGGTAAATATTGTGAAGAATATTTTCAGTGAAGTGTATTGCAACAAAATTCTAATGTAAAATTCAATCTCTTCATTTTACTCAAGAAATATTAGGAACTAGATATTTTTTCTCTTTGCAAATATATTCTCTTTATAAATGGAAGTGCAGTTATAGAACAAAACCTTGTTTGGGTCTAATAATTTATTCATTAAACGGGAAACTCTTCAGTGTTATAATCATTAAGTTTCATGCAATTACAAAGCGAAAAAATTGAAAAATTTTTATCACTTTATAGTTTTAAAAAGCATATTTTCAAATATTTTTGGTGATTCAGTCAAAAAAGATATTATCAAACATTACCAAACATTGATGTTATTAATCTTGACTTCTTAAATGGAACATATTGCTTTTGAAAGGCAAGAAGAAAATATGTATAATGTTAAAATAAAAAACGGAAAAGTTCATCTAGATTAATGAAAGAATTTTATTATTAATTTGAACAGTACTTAAACGCTTATTAGTTATAAATTTGTATTTGATAAAAAGGCATAGAACATTTCAAAAAAAATTGAGAACTGTGAATCAAAACAAGAATTATAAAAATACTATTATCTGTTTAACATATCATGTATAAAAGATTAAGCGTTCGGAAGACATGTACTTTGATTAAACTTTTTTATGAAACTCATATCTCTTGATCACAGCACATTTCTTATTACTGCACTTAGAAAAAAATTTTGTCAATCATTAAATATCCTACTGAATCAATAGTTTTTTTTAAAATACATCGGCGGTCGCTAACAATAAGGTTCTATCCCAGCGATCAAAGCAACAATGTTCTATCTTTATCAAAATTCAAAAAGGCACTATCTCGTCGGCCATTTCAAAAAGTTTCTATCTCGGCGGCCAATGCAAAAAGGTTCTATCTCGGTGCCCGATGAAAAAAGGTTCTATCTCTTTGTTACTCCGTGCGACAAGCTCGTTTTTCTACTAATTCTCTGCAAACAATATCTACTATAAATCGAGCTTTCCAATACTTAGTGATATCAAACGGGCTCTGAAATACATATACGGAAATAAGATCCTTATCTCTCGGAATGGCGTATAAAAACAGAGCTTGCACTGTCGCCCAAAGTAACATTAACGTACAAAACGCTTTTCCATCGTCTTTCTCACACTCTAGATAAGTGCACTGTTATGTGATCGTTAAAAACGTGAAGTGATAACCGGAGGCGAATTTATTACAAGTGCAATCTGGTATTTCGTTTTGGTCATGATGCTCTTGTAAATTATTGTGTTATGTATTATTATGTAAATTAATTCGGCTCCATGTACTCGCCTTCTATAAATTTTCCAGTTAAATTATACAGATATATTTTTTATAAGGGCCTTAAATCATAAATTACTCGAAAGTTGTATTTCAATTAAAATTCCGACGGCTCAGATAGAACCTTGTTCGACGGAACGCTGAGATAGAACCTTTTTGCATTGGTCGCCGAGATAGAACCTTTTTGAATTGGCCGAAGAGATAGAACCTTATTGTTAGCGGCCATCGTCATCTTCTTTGATTTAAATGAATATTCAATAAAACAAGAATTTCTCATTTTTTTTCAATAGTAATAGCATAAACTCTGTACTATATAAACTTGAATCAATAAAATATCAGCTTTTGAAAAAAAATTGATTCAATAGATTCTCTTCATTTCACTTAACCATTATGATAGTTATAGATACTTTTGTCGTTATGTAGCGATACTCTTTTTAGAAGAAGAATTACGCATATATAGCGAAAAATATAATATTTTCAATCAAAACAATGGTAATATTTGACATAAGTAAAATGATGGGATCGAAGTTTAAGGTTACGATTGTAACTCTACGTTTGTAAACTCCGTATACATTGGGCATTTCATCCATAGAAAAATCAGAGTAAAGACTCTTCGAAACCTAAAACATACTGGCTCTGTGTTCATATAATTATACAATAATTGACAAGGAAACTCGCATAATTTGTATGGAAAAAGGCATGATTTAGATCAAATATAAGCATTCATTACATTTAAATATAGTATTATGAAAAACATGATAAACTTCCAGCAATTTAAACCTTAAACAGTATAAGTCTTTTTATTTACATTATGCGGGATTTTTTCACAATAAAAATAGGTAAACTTATGAATCTGCATATAAGTTGTAATCGAAGAAAATCTGCCCTATCACATTTCAAATTTTTTGTGATGAGGAAATAAATGAAATTACTTTCTGCTGAAAAACTTCGTAAAACATGATCTTTTATCAGATAATTACTTTGTATCAGTAAGGAAATGGATATAAAATAAACTGGAAAATCTAATAAACTAGCCGTCAAGTCAAGCATTATAGATCATTTTTTAAATTAATATTATACATTGTAAAATATACTTAATTACATAATTTCTATAATTTGTAGATCATAATGGTTAATTATGAATTTCAGTAGGGGAAACCACCCTACAGTGGATAAGAAACATTTCAGCAGCATTTAATTGCACCAGTTTCAAAAAATAAAGTTTTTCCACCTCTTTTTTGTTTTCTTTTGATATTTATATCTCTAATGAGCCGGAAAGTAAGATATTTTGGAAATTTGTATTTAATGATTGAATCTTTTTCATGCTCTTTTGCATAAAATTATTCTTGAAAAAATTGATTATTTTCCAATCTCAAAA
>JAAAKG020048363.1:0-18543 GCA_010014905.2 Druon quercuslanigerum
CATAGAATTCAAGGAATTCATAGAATTCAAGGAATTCATAGAATTCAAGAAATTCATAGAATTCAAGGAATTCATAGGATTCAAGGAATTCAGAGAATTCAAGGAATTCGGAGAATTCAAGGAATTCAAGGAATTCAGAGAATTCAAGGAATTCAAGGAATTCAGGGAATTCAAGGAATTGAGAGAATTCAAGAATTCAGAGAATTTAAGGAATTTAGGTAATTAAAGGGCTTCAGAGAATTCAAGGAATCCAGGAAATTCAAGGAATTCAAGGAATTCAGAGAATTCAAGGAATTCAGAGAATTAAAGGAATTCAGAGAATTCAAGGAATTCAGAGAATTCAAGAAATTCAGAGAATTCAAGGAATTCAGAGAATTCAAGAAATTCAGAGAATTCAAGGAATGCAGAGAATTCAAGGAATTCAAAGAATTAAAGGGCTTCAGAGAATTCAAGGAATTCAAGGAATTCAGGGAATTCAGGGAGTTCAAGGAATTTAGAGCATTAAAGAAATTCAGAGAATTCAAGGAATTGAGAGAATTCAAGAAGGCAGAGAATTTAAGTAATTTAGTTAATAAAAGGGCTTCAGAGAATTCAAGGAATCCAAAGAACTCAAGGAATTCAGGAAATTCAAGGATTTTAAGGAATTCAGGGAGTTCAAGGAATTCAAGGAATTTAAGGAATTCAGGGAATTCAAGGAATTCAAGGAATTTAAGGAAGTAAGGAAATTCAAGGAATTCAGGGAATTCAGGGATTTCAAGGAATTTACGAAATTCAAGGAATGCAGGGACTTCACGGAATTCAGGGACTTCAAGGAATTCAGGGAATTTAAGAATTTAGGTAACACAAGGAATTCAGGGAATTAAAGGAATTCAGGGAATTCGAGGAATTCAGGGAAGTCAGGTAATTCAAGAAATTTAGGTAATTAAAGGAATTTAGGGAATTCAAGGAGTTTAGGGAATTCAAGGAATTCAGGGAATTCAAGGAATTCAGGGAATTCAAGGAATTCAGGGAATTCAAGGAATTTAGGGAATTTAGGTAATTCAAGGAATTTAGGTAATTCAAGGAATTTAGGTAATTCGAGGAATTTAGGTAATTCAAGGAATTTAGGTAATTCAATGAATTTAGGGGATTTACAGCATTCAGTGAATTCACAGCATTTAATGAATTCAAGGAATTCAAGGAATATAACGAATTCAGAGCATTCACAAAATACATTAAAATGTTAAATTTTAATTTTAATTTTGTTTATAGTTATTAATAGGCTTAACAATATCTTGCGTAACAATTAACTTTGACCACTCCACACTCCATGTAAGAGAGAATCGAAAAAAAATTCAGAGGAATTCAGATAAATATAATAAAGACAAGGAGTTAAGCGAATTTTGGAATTTACTGCATTTAAGGAATTTAGTGAATTCAAGAAATTCAGAGCATTTAAGAAATACATTTAAATACTAAATTTTAATTTTAATTTTGTTTTTAGTTATTAACAGGCTTAAAAATATCTTGCGTCAGAACTAACTTTGACCACTCGACACCCTATGTAAGAGAGAATCGAAAAGGAACTCAGACGAATTCAGATAAATATAATAAAGACAGGGAGTTAAGCAACTTTTGGAATTTAGTGCATTTAAGGAATTGAGTGAATTCAAGAAATTCAGAGAATTCAAGGAATTCAGGAAATTCAGAGCTTTCAAGAAACACAATAAAATATTAAATTAAAATTTTGAATTTGTTTTTATTTAACGTTGAAATTTACTTTAATATTTACCCCCGCCCCCAATGTAAGGGAGAATTGAATAAAAGCTTACAGGAATTCATATAAATAGAAGAATTCAGTGAATTTAAGAAATTTAGAGAATTTAAGAAATACAGAGAAGTACACAAGAGTACAGTAGAATTAACTTTACCCCCTCCCCCCACCCATCAAGTAAGAGGGCATAAAAAATGGTTAAAATTATTAAAAATTGCTAAAATTGTCGCCTAGAAAAGTGATAAAAACGTATGAAAAGGGTTAAAAGCTCCGTTTGCTTAAGTCGATTCGCTATTGAAGTAAAGGAAAGGTGAAGGTGTGAAGTGCGATTGTCACGTTTTACAATAAATTCGCCCGCTTGACGGGTAACACGATTTTTCTATTAGCCAGACCGCGACACGTCGGTTGTACGAGTATTCTTTCCTGCAGCACTTGATAACGATGTGAGGATGTGTGTCCTTGCATATTGCCGACCACGTTTCAATGTAGAAAAAATGGTCGCAGAACCATTTTCGTTGTTTGATATGCGCGTACATGCTTTAATAATGAGGCTAGATGAATTGGCGAATCTGCCTCTACGACACTCAATCAATCCCCTTGTCCCGCCTGTCGATTGCAAGCTACCCTTGAATATCATTCTTCAGCTCTCTTATTAATCAAATGGAAAATTTTTAATATTTTTAATTTATTGTCAATTAACTAGTTTTTATTATAAGTGTGATACAGAGTGCGGAAACAATTGTACTAAAAACTAATAATATTATTATTAATAATAACAATCTACAAGTGTTTGTATATGAATTCCGTTCGCAACATGAAGTTCGTTTGCAGAAATGTTTTTTTTTCAAATTTGTTTAATTTATTTATCAGAGAGAAAAGCTAAATTTTAATTGAATAGTTAATAATGAGGGCAAAGATTTTATTCTTTACTTTTTCATCAAATGTTTAAAAAATCACAAATGTACAAATGTTTTTAAGTATTACCAATAAAAGAACAAATTTTAATTGTAACAATTTTTTAATATTAGAAGATAATTCTGTTCCTAAAGTTTTGCTACAAAACCATAATTATTATTCAAGCTTTGATATTAGGACCATTTAAGTTGTTCTTGAAGTAGAAACGGAAAGTTATAGTTATACCAAAAAATTATGGTTTACATTAATAAAATGCTTCGTGATGAATTGTATTCATTATGCTTGCTTTAATTTTAAAGAAATTTTACTTTTCTGGTAATAATGCTTTTTGTTCTTGAAATTAGTGCAAATTATTATAAAGAATTGACAAAACCATACTTTGTAAACTTTTTTACACTTTCAAATTCAAAGAGATAAGAACAATGAAATTATGGACAAAAACTTATCATGTCTTTATTATTATTCAAGCTTGGATATAAGGGCCATTTTTTTAATTCAAGCAAGATTTAAAAAAAGATATAAACATTTTTAACTGTTTCAAAGATATTTCAAGGTTAAAAATTTTTTTTAATGATTAACCATTTTTTTTTTAACAAAACATAGACTTGTGAACATTTTTATGTAGAATTTTAAGCTCTTTAAAGATTTTGAGAGGTTTTAAGATAATAAAATACATTTTTTACAATTCGAGGAAAAATTTAAATTGATTTTTTATTTTGAAAAAGTAACTTTAAAAAAGTATTTTCAATTATTTCTAACGATTTACTACAATCTCAAAAAAGAATGTAGAAAATAATAAAACAAAATTTATCAATTTAGCATAACATTTAAAAGTTTTAAGAAGATACAAAAATAATGTTTAGCTTAAAAGATTTCAAAAAATTTTAAACAAGGTATACGTTTTTCAAGATTAGCAATACAAAATTTAGAAGCTTTTTGAGAATTTAAAAAAGTTTGAAACAAATAAAAAACTCGTCTTAAGATTTCTGGGCAAATTTTTAATATTTTTTTTATTTTACAAAATATATTTTCACCGAATATTTTCAAAGACTTCGATATGTTTTAAAATATTTTCAATTGTCAAAAAAGAATCTGGAAGATTTTAGGGAATTTTTTTCAATTTACAGAACTTTTTCAAAACGTTACGAAAAATTCGGTAGTTAAAAAAATATTTAGATGCTTTTAAAACATTTCACAAATGCTTTACAATTTTAAAAGATTTTAAAAAATTCATCCAAAAAGACGAGTTTTCAAAAAAGCAGATGAATTATTCAAACAAAAAAGGTGACTTTTCAACAAAAGCGTTAAATTTTTAACAAAATAATTAAAGATTTAGAAGATACTTGAATTTTAAGCCTAATAGTTAATTTTCGACCTTTTAAATCTCAAAGAACAAATTTTAAAAAAATATTTCAGTTTTCTACTAAAAAGATGACTGTAAGAAAATAGTTGAATTTTTAACAAAATAGTTCAATTTTTAAAAAAATAATTAATCTTATAACAAAGTAATTGAAATGTGAAGATAAATTTTTTACAAAAATAATATATAATTTTTAATAAAATACATTAATTTTTAAGCAAATAGTTTAATTTTAAACTGAAAATATGGATTTTCAATCTAAAATGCAAGAATAAAAATTTCAGTTATAAAAAGGCATTTCTTTCATCAAAAGTCCTAGAATATCCTGAATTCCTTGAATGTTCTAAATACCTAGCATTTTTTATATTCCTGAAAACCTCTGAATTCCTTAAATTCTCAGAAATTCTAAGTTATTTGTAATCTCTTTTTTTTCTAAATTCCCCGAAATCCTGAAATATTCTGAATACACTGAATTTCTGAAATTTTTCGAATTCTCTGAATCCTCTGTATTTCTTAAATTCTTCCTAATTTCTAAAATAGTCAGAATTCTTACAATTTCTTGAATTCCTGAAATGCTAGGAAATTCTCTGGATTACTTGTAATCGTTGTATGTTCTGAATTCTCAGAATTCCTTCATTATTTAAAATTTTTGAAATTCTCTGAATCCCCTGAATTCGTGGCTTATTTTTAATTTTCGGAATTTCTTGAATTCCCTACCTTAATTCTCTGCATTCAATGAATATTCTGAATTCTCTCCTACCCATAAATATTCTAAATCCCTTAAATTCCTTGGATTTTCTAAACACCATAAATTTATAGAATTGTTTGAAATTCCTGAATTCCTTGAATTCCCTGAATGCTCCCAAATCACTGAGATTCTCTTGAATCCATTGAATATTCTTTGATCCTAAATCCCTCGAATTCTCTAGTATCCTTAAGTATTCAGAATTCCTGTAATTCTGCAAATTCCCTAAATTTATTGAATTCCCTGAATGCTCACAAATCACTGAAATTTTCTTGAATCCCTTGAATATTCTTTGGTCCTGAATCCCCCGAATTCTCTGATACCCTTGAATAATCAGATCCTGAAATTCTGCAAATTTCGTGAATTAATTGAATTCCTGAAATTCTGTAAATTTCCTGTATTCCTTGAAATCCTGAAATTCTGCAAATTCCCTCAATGCTCCCAAATCACTGAAATTCTCTTAAATCCCTTGAATATTCTTTGGTTCTGAATCCCTCTAATTCTCTGGTATCCTTGAATATTCAAAATTCCTGAAATTCTGCAAATTCCCTGAATTCCTTGAATTCCCTTAATGCTCCAAAATCACTGACATTCTCTTAAATCCCTTGAATATTCTTTGGTCCTGAATCCCTCGAATTCTCTGGTATCCTTGAATATTCAAAATTCCTGAAATTCTGCAAATTCCCTGAATTCCTTGAATTCCCTTAATGCTCCAAAATCACTGAAATTCTCTTAAATCCCTTGAATATTCTTTGTTCCTGAATCCCTCGAATTCTCTGGTATCCTTGATTATACAGAATTCATGAAATTCCCTGAATATTCAGAATTCATAAAATTCTGCAAATTCCCTGAATTCCTTGAATTCCTAAAATTCTGCAAATTCCCTGAAATGCTTGAATTCCTGAAACTCTGCGAATTCCTTGAATTCCCTGAATGCTCCCAAATCCCTGAAATTCTCTTAAATCCCTTGAATATGCTTTGGTTCTGAATCCCTCGAATTTTTTGGTATCCTTGAATATTCAGAATCCCTGAAATTCTGCAAATCCTCTGAATTCCATGAATTTCCTTAATGCTCCCAAATCACTGAAATTCTCTTAAATCCCTTAAATATTCTTTGGTCCTAAATCCCTCGAATTCTCTGGTATCCTTGATTATACAGAATTCATGAAATTCTGCAAATTCCCTGAATATTCAGAGTTCCTGAAATTCTGCAAATTCCCTGAATGCCTTGAATTCCTGAAATTCCTAAAATTCCCTGAATTCCTTGAATTCCTAAAATTCTGCAAATTCCCTAAATACCTTGAATTCCTGAAATTCTTAAAATTCAGTGAATTCCTTGAATTTCTGAAAGTCTGAAAATTCCCTGAATTCCTAAAATTCTGCAAATTCCCTGAATTCATTGAATTCCAGAAATTCTTCCAATTTCCTTAATTCCTTGAATTTCTGAAATTCTGAAAATTCCCTGAATTCCTTCAATTCCTAAAATTCTGCAAATTCCCTGAATTCCTTAAATTCCTAAAATTCTGAAAATTCCCTGAATTCCTTGATTTCCAGAAATTCTGCCAATTTCCTTAATTCTTTGAATTCCTGAAATTCTTAAAATTCAATGAATTCCTTGAATTTCTGAAATTCTTAAACTTTAATCAATTCCTTGAATTTCTGAAATTTTAAAAATTCCCTGAACTCCTTGAATTCCTAAAATTCTACAAATTCCCTGAATTCCAGAAATTCTGCCAATTGCCTGAATTCCATGAATTCGTGGAACATTTTGAATTCTTGAAATATTTCGAATTCCTTGAATTCCCAATATACTCCTGAATCCACGAAATTTATCTAATTCACAAAATTTCTTCCGAAATTCCTTTTTCCAAAGTCAAAATTATGCTTTTTACGCGAATTTCTTTTTATATTTCATTTACGTATTCTTCGTATAAACTCAAGTTTCTTATTCTTTAAAAAAATATCCTCTTCTAAATTTTTCTTAGTAAAGTTTAGGGTTCATACCTCAATAAATAAAAAAAATAACGAATTAGGACAAAGACTTTGCAAAATTTAAATTTCTGATGGGCTATAAATTCAAATGGACATGCAATATCATTTTTTTAATTCAGGAATAAAAATTAATACTAATAAGATAAAAAAAGATCAGTATTTACGAACGATTTCTCATAGAAAAAAAAGAAAGCGATAGCGTTTAAAGAATCTTGATACCGCTTCCGTCAGAAATAAGCCTTGAGTAAACAGGCGACAATTATACTTTCTATAATTACCGAGGGGATGAAAAGCACCAATGAGGGGTAAAAGAGGAAAATGCTTAAACCATTTTAGAATGGCAAAAGACTTCAAAATAATTTTACTCACAAAATTTTAACTAATTTCAAATTTCTAATAAATAATTTTATTAATTGGCGAATACTTTATTTACGATGAAAAGAATTGAATTTGTTCTTTCTCAATTGTTTTCGATATTTTGTCTCTACACACTTAGGTGATCAATCTTATATTCGTCATATATTTTTATTCTGCTTTTGTCAGATAAGAATTAATAGGGGTTGAAAAAATCCCAGTTGCAAACAAAGATTGGTGTACATAACGAAATTATTAAAAGTATAAACAAAATGTAATCAATTTAGTTCTTCTTCATATTTTAGGGAAAATTCTGTAAGTTTTGAGAACTTATTTGATTAAAATATTTAGATTCTACTAAGAATTTTTCGAGGGAAACAAGTATACTTCAAGTGGATCTCAAAATAAAAATATTAAATACCAAAGAAATGAAAAGTATCTGACCAAACAGATTTTTCTACTTAAATGATTTATTAGATGTCTGATTTTTTCAAAGCAAATAGAAACTCTTTAAGAGAGACACAAGACTCATTTTTCTACTTCAAAAAATGCTGACGTCTCACAACGAGTCTTTTTCTTCTGGAATTATATTTACTCATTGAATTGTTTTCGAAGTAGAAAGAGAAAGTTATGATCGGACATACCTTATAAGTAGAAACCACACTTTCTGGTCAGACCAGCTTTTTTATAATTTATAAAACTTAATGGTTTTTCAGTTAATAAAAATATCATTTATCCGGTCCTACTAAAAATACTTCTGCTAAAACTTGATTCCATGTGTCTGTCTATAGTTCCTCCTTTTCTACTTAAGTATATTTTCCTTTGCAAAAATTCGTAGTGCCTATATGATGCTGTTAAAAACTACCCGAAAAAAGGAATTATCAAACAAAAAAGATGATTTCGCAAAAAAGGTTCATTTTTAATCCAAAAAGACGAATTTTCAAAAAAGCAGATGAATTCTTTAAGCAAAAAAGGTGATAGTGGAATTTTCAACAAAATAGTTCAATTTTTAACAAAATAATTAATTTTATAACAAAGTAATTGAAACATGATTTTTTAATTTTCAATTTTCTTACAAAACATTTTAATTTTCAACCTGAAAATATAATTTTTTTGTCAGGTAATTTTTTACCTGAATTTTCAATAAAATCGTTGAATTCTCAATTGCATCTCTACCAAAAAGATGATTTTCTAACCAAAAAGATAAATTTTTTACAACAAAAAATGTATAATTTTTAATAAAGTACATTATTTTTCGAATAAGAAGTTTAATTTTTAACTGAAAATATGGATTTTCAACCTACAATTAAAGAATTAAATTTTCAGTTTCAAATAGGTTTAGGTTTTATTTTAAAAGTTGAAAGGTTGAATTCAAAGAATAATAATTCTCTACCAAAAAGATGATTTTTTATCGAAGAAGATCAATTTTTTACAACAAAAAATATATAATTTTTAATAAAATGTATTAATTTTCTAGCAAGTATTTTAATTTTCAACTGAAAATATGGATTTTCAACCTAAAATTCAAAAATTAAAATTTCAGTTTCAAAAAGGTTTAGGTTTTATTTTAAAAGAATAATTTTATGCAATAAGAACATGGAAGAGTTTGAGACATTTTTTATAGTTTTTCAGGATTTAAACAAATTTTAGGCAAACCCAATTTTGCATTGTCAATTATTTTGAAAATATAACTTTATGTTGAAAATAAAAAAAGTTTTTAAAATATTTTTTGTAACATTTTTTTTGATTTTGTAAAATTTAAAAAAAAATGTATAACTTTTTTAAAGCAAAATGTTTCGATTTGAAAATATTAAAAAATCAAAAAACATCGAGTATATTCAAGAAATATTTAGAAGAATTGAAGAAATTCAACAAAAATGTTAAACCTAAAATGATTTTTATATTTTCTTCTTATGTTTTTAGAATTTTAAAACGTTTTAAATGAATTATAAATATTTACAACCTTGGTAAACTTCCGAAAATTATTCGAATATTTCCTGATTTCTCCCAAACTTCTAAAATTCCTGAACTTCTTTTAAAAATACTTAAATTTTTTCTAACATTTTGTAAACTCCTATGAAATTAATAATTTTCTTTAAAATCCTCTAGTTTCTCTTTTGACAAATCTAAAAGATTCAAAAATCTTTTTACTGTTTTCAAAAATCGTCTATAAATTATATTTATATAAATTTAAAAACACAATGATGACATTATATTACATTTATATCTAGGCAACCCTTTTTTAGTATATAAAACATCTATTGTGTTTTTAAAAATAATACAAAAAATTAATAATGCTGTATGTTATTTTTTCTGTTTAATGGTCCAATTAATGCAAAATTAGCATAAAAAATTATCAATAAATGGTTCATGGTTTTTCAGTTAATGAAAATATGTTTTATCCGGTCCCACTAAAAATACTTTTCTAAAACTTGATTTCCTGTGTCTGTCTATAGTTTCTCTTCTTCTACTTAAATATATTTTTCCTTTGCAAAAATTCGTAGTGCCTATATGAGGATGTTAAAAACTACCCGAAAAAAGTAATTATCAAACAAAAAAGATAATTTTTTAAATAAATAGTTGAAATATTACCGACAAAAAAATTAAGCTTAGACCAGTTACATTTACAACCTAAAAGTTAAATGTAAACCCAAGAAAGCTGAACATTCAATGAAAAAAAAATTCATTTGTAATCTAAAAAGACTAATTTTCAAAATAGCAGACGAATTCTGCAAACAAAAAGGTAACTTTTTAACAAAAGCGTTAAATTTTCAATAAAATAATAAAAATTTTAGAAGCTATTTGAATTTTTAACCATATTCTTTAATTTTCGACCTTTTGAATCCAAAAGGACAAACTTTTAAAAAAAATTTGAGTTTTCTACCAACAAGATGACTTTAAGAAAATAGTTGAATTTTCAAAAAAATAGTTCAATTTTTACCAAAATAATTATTTTATAACAAAGAAATTGAAATGTGAATTTTTAATTTTCAATTTTCCTACAAACCATTTGAATTATTAATCTGAAAATATAATTTTTTTGTCAGGTAATTTTTTACCAAAAACTTGAATTCCTTAGTAACATACTGCAATTTTCAGTAAACAAAAAAATAAATTTTTGACCTAAATCTGAATTTTAAATAAAATCGTTGAATTCTTAACCAAATCAGATTAATTTACAACCAAATAGTTGCATTTTTAAACAAGCAGGTTGAATTTTAAAAAAATTCTCTTCCAAAATGATGATTTTTTAAACAAGAAGATAAACTTTTTACAACAAAAAATATATAATTTTTAATAAAATACATTAATTTCCGAGCAAGTAGCTTAATTTTTAACTAAAAATATGGATTTTTAACCTAAAATTGGAGATTTAAATTTTTAGTTTCAAATAGGTTTAGGTTTTATTTTAAAAGTTGAAAGGTTAAATTTAACAAAAATAATGCTCTAGCCAAAAGAACCTAAAATTGAATATTTCAATTTTTAGTTTCAAATAGGTTTAGGTTTCATTTTAAAAGTGGAAAGGCCGAATTTAAAAAAAAATAATTCTCTTCCAAAAAAATGATATTTTAACCAAGAAAATAAACTTTTTACAACAAAAAATATTTAATTTTTAATAAAATACATTAATTTTTGAGCAAGTAGTTTAATTTTTAACTGAAAATATGGATTTTCAAAGTAAAATTGAAGAATTAAATTTTCAGTTTCAAATGGGTTTAGGTTTTATTTTAAAAGTTGAAAGGTTAAATTTAAAAAAAAATAATTCTCTACCAAAAAGATGATTTTTTGAGCAAGAAGTTTAATTTTTAACTGAAAATATGGATTTTCAACATAAAATTAAAAAATAAAAAATTCAGTTTCAAAAAGGTTTAGGTTTTATTTTAAAAGAGTAATTTTAAGCTTTGAAGATTTCAAAATGTGTGCAATAAAAACACGGAAGAGTTTGAGACATTTTTTATAGTTTTTCAGAATTTAAACAAATTTTAGGCAAACTGAATTTTGCAATGTCAATTATTTTGAAAATTTAACTTAAAGAGAAAATGAAAAAAGGTGTTTAAAGTTTTTTAACGATTTAAAATTTTTTTTTTTAAATGTATAACTTTTTTAAAGAAAAACGTTTCAATTTAAAAATATTAAAAATTTGAAAAATTCGAGTAAATTCAAGAAATATTTAGAAGAATTGAAGAAATTAAACAAAAATTTTAAACTTAAAACGATTTTTATAATTTTTTTTATGTTTTTGGAAATCTAAGACGTTTTAAATAGATTAAAAATATTTAAAAAGTTGGATTTCTTCCAAACTTCTAAAAGTCCTAAACTTCTTTTAAAAATACTTGAATTTTTCCTAACATTTTGTTTAACTTAAAAAATTATTAATAAATAGTTCATGGTTTTTCAGTTAATAAAAATATGCTTTATCCGGTCCCACTAAAAATACTTTGCTAAAACTTGATTCCATGTGTCTGTCTATAGTTCTTCTTTTTCTACTTAAATATATTTTTTCATTGAAAAAATTCGTAGTGTCTGTATGAGGCTGTTAAAAACTACCCGAAAAAAGTATATGAAACTTCTATTGTATTTTCTAAAAACCATACAAAAAATTAATAATTTTGTATCTTATTTTTTATGTTCTCTAGTGCAATCAATAGAAAATTAACATAAAAAATTATCAATAAATTTTACCTGGTCAAGAAACTTAGCATAAAAAATAAAATAATACAAAACATTTTACGTAGCACCCAGGGGAGGGGGGTCCCAAACTAAATGTTATGGTCTGTTACATGAGGATGGGGGGGGGGGGGAAAAAGATCAAAAAAGATGTTACGGAACATGTGAACCCTTAATATTAAGATCACTTGTGAACCAAATCAAACATGGTCACAAAATCTGCCCCCCCCCCCCCATTGTAGCAGTATGATGGAGTTTTCGTACAACCCTATCTAAAATATCCTCTTTGGTCACTTCTTGTGTGAAAGTTAGGAATTTATGTTATAAATGCAACATAAGGTAGAGAACGCAGATAGTTAAGGCTTCAAGTTTACTAAGAGACAATTAATTCAGCTTGGATGGAACAGCGGCGCAGTTCACCGAATGAATAGGTTAATTTGATCTTGCTGCAACTTTGATCCGGACTACAACTAGACTCATAAGATTGTCAATTAGCTACCACCAAAGTTCACCTTGAAACTCACTGGAATTAATTGCGACTCACTTGACTTGATTTTGGACATGGAAGCGGTTAACAAATTATTTTATAAAATATTATTTTAATTTATTATTATAATTTATATTATAATTTATTATTATATTATAATTATAAAATTATATTACAAAATTATATTGTAATCAAGGTAAAGTATTTTTTTTTAATAAAAGGTTTTTCTGGTCAAAAAAGAAAGGGGTTATATCAAATAAAGGAAAATTTGTACTAAAAAAGGAATAGTATATTCAAAAATATTACAAGAGGTGTTCAAAAAATGTTATGAAATTTTTTTTAAATAAATCAATTTTCGACCCTGAAGATAAATTTGTAAAGAAGAGCACTAACCAAATAGTTTAATTTTCACCTCGAAAAGATAAATTTTGAATATAAATAGATTCATTAAATTTATAGTTTAAAAACATTAATTTAAACAAAAAATTAAATTTTTCACTATAGAAATGAATTTTCAATCAAAAAAATTTTTAACTACAGAAATTAATTGCCAAATAAAAAGATTAATTTTTAACCAAATTTTTATTTATCATAAACTCAAACAAGAATCCTGTGATTAGAAGGAAGTTTCTATGAATCAAACAAACATCTATTTGAAAATTTTTTGATCTGAAGAAATTTCTGTGTTTAAAAAAAATATATTCCATATTAATTGAATTATTCACTGAAAAGAGAAATTTTTAGCCTAGAAGACAAATTTTAAACCAAGAAAATTAATTTCCCCCAAAAACGACGAATTTTTGAGAAAATACACGATATTATTATATTAATAAAAAATTACAAATCCATTCTGAAGTCACGATTTTTCAACCCTGAAGATGAATTTTTGAAGAAGAGCATTAACCAAATAGTTTAATTTTCAACTCGAAAAGATAAATTTTAAATAATAATAGATTCATTAAATTTATAGTTTAAAAACATTAATTTAAACAAAAAATTTAATTTTTGACCATAAAAATGATTTCTCAAGAAAAACATTAATTTTCGACCACGAAAGCTGAATTTTTCATAAAATATGTAAATTATTAACCTAATAGTTAACTTTTTAACTACAGAAATGATTTATTGAATAAAAAGATTAATTTTTAAAGAAAAATATTAATCTTTCACCAAAAAAGCAAATTTTCAACAAAATACATAAATTTTCAATTAAAAAATATAAATATTCAACGCAAATGGAATAGTTAAATTTTAATTTAACAAAAACTAAAACAAAAATCCTGCGATTAGAAGAAAATTTCTATGAATCAAACAAACATCTATTTGAAAATTTTTTGATTTGAAGCAATTTCTGTGTTTAAAAAAATATATATTCCAAATTAATTAAATTATCCACTGAAGAGAGAAAATTTTAGCCTAGCAGACCAATTTTAAACCAAGAAAATTAATTTCATACCAAAAACGACGAATTTTTGAGAAAACACACGATATTATTATATTAATAATAAATTACAAATCCATTCTGAAGTAACGAGGCAATTAAAAAATTATATTGTGTTCAAGATAAAGAAATTTTTTTTAATTGAAAGGTTTTTCTGCTCAAAAAATGAAGGGGTTATATCAAAAAAAGGAAATTTTTTTTCTTGATTTTTCAACCCTGAAGACGAATTTTTGAAGAAGAGCATTAACCAGATAGTTTAATTTTCAACTCGAAAAGATAAATTTTAAATATTAATAGATTCATTAAATTTATAGTTTAAAAACATTAATTTAAACAAAAAATTTAATCTTTGACCATAAAAATGATTTTTCAAGAAAAACATTAATTTTCGACTACAAAAGATGAATTTTTCACAAAATATGTAAATTATTAACCTAATAGTTAAATTTTTAACTACAGGAATCAATTATTAAATAAAAAGATTAATTTTTAATAAAAATTGTAATGTTTCACCAAAAAAGCAAATTTTCAACAAAATACGTGAATTTTCATTTAAAAAATATAAATTTTCAACGAAAATGGAATAGTTAAATTTTAATTTAACAAAAACTAAAACAAAAATCCTGTGATTAGAAGAAAATTTCTATGAATCAAACAAATCAAATCTTTAGCCTAGGAGACAAATTTTTAAACAAAAAAATTAATTTCCCACCAAAAACGACGAATTTTTTAGAAAAATTATATTGTAGTCAAGGTAAAGAATTTTCTTTAAATGAAAGGTTTTTCAGGTCAAAAAAGGGGTTGTATCAAATAAAGGAATATTTTTACTAAAAAATAATAGTAAATTCAAAAATATTATAAGAGGTGTTCAAAAAATGTTATGAATTTTTTTTTTAAATAGATGAATTTTGAAAGAAGAGCACTAACCAAATACTTTAACTTTCACCTCGAAAAGATAAATTTTGAATATAATTTATATTTACTATTCTATATTTGACTATAATTTAAACAAAAAATTAAATTTTTTATCATATAAATGAATGTTTAACCAAAAAAATTAATTGTCTACCACACAGATGAATTTTTCAGAAAATATGTCAATTATCAACCAAATAGTTAAATTTTTAACTACAGAAATTAATTGACAAATAAAAAGATTAATTTTTAACCCAAAATATTAATCTTTCACCAAAAAGGCGAATTTTCAATTAAAAAAGATACATTGTTAACGAGAATGGAATAGGTAAATTTTTATTTAACAAAAAACTCAAACAAAAATCCTGTGATTTAAACAAATTTCTGTGTTTAAAAGAAGAATTTTTCGCAAATTAATTAAATTATTCACGAAAGGAATAAATTTTTAGCCCGGAAGACGAATTTTTAACCGAGAAAATTAATTTCCCACCAAAAACGACGAATTTTTGAGAAACATTATATTGAAGAAATTTTTTATTTAAATAAAAGGTTTTTCTGGTCAAAAAAGAAAGGAGTTATTTTAAATAAAGAAAAATTTGTACTAAAAAAGAATAGTAAATTCAACAATATTACAAGAGGTGTTCAATAAATGTTATGAAATTTTTTTTTAAATAAATGAATTTTCAACCCCGAAGATAAGTTTTTAAAAAAGAGCACTAACCAAATAGTTTAATTTTCATCTCGAAAAGATAATTTTTTTAATATAAATAGATTCACTAAATTTATAGTTTAGAAATATTATTTTAAATAAATGAATTTTCAACCAAAAATATTTATATTCGACCACAAAAAATGAATTTTTCAGAAAATGTGTAAATTATCGACCAAAAAGTTGAATTTTTAACTGCAGAAATTAATTGTCAAATAAAAAGATTAATTTTTAACCAAAATAATGATTTTTCACCAAAAAGGCGGATTTTCAACAAAATAAATGAATTTTCAATTAGAAAAGATAAATTTTCAATGAAATTGGAATATTTGAAGAAGAAATTTCTGTGTTTAAAAGAATAATTTTCCACAAATTAATTGAATTCGCCACTAAAGAAATTAATTTTTAGCCTGGAAGACAAATTTTAAACCAAGAAAATTAATTTCCCACCAAAAAGGGCGAATTTTTGAGAAAATAGACAAATTTTTTCACCAAAGAGTTCAATTTTTTATCAAAAATGGTCAATTTTCAACTGAGAATAGCATAGTTGAATTTTCTGTAAAAAATGGTTTTTTTATTAAAAAGTCAAATTTTTAACAAAAAGTTTACATTATTAGGTAAAAAAATTAATTTTAAACAGAAAAAAATAACTTTCTAACCAAAGAGATAAATCTTCAACAAAAAATAAAAATTTTTAACAAAATAATCCAATTTTTAACCAAGACATATTTTACAGTCATTAAAGAATAAAAATAACTTCCAAAATGTCGAATTTTCGAAAAAAATTTAATTTTAAACTAAATAGTTGAATTTTGAACCAAAAAGGATCAACTTTCAACCAAAAATTAAATAATTTATTTTGAAGTTCAACAAATTTATTTTCAACAACAAAAAATTTCAACATAATTATGAAATTTTAATAAAATTAATTTAAAAAATTAGTTCAAATTTCAAACAATTATTTGATTTTGGTGTTAAAACCAAAAAAAGAAGTGCTAGAGAAAGCAGCTAAACTTTCAAACAAATAGTTGAATTTTAATCAAACTTTTAATAAAATAGACTCAATAAAATTAGTAATATAATTTAACTAGCTTTTAATAAATTAAAAAAATTCCGTTAAATTAATTAGTTAAAAAAAGTTCAATCTTCAACCAAATATTAAAGTTTGTTTCAATCACATAATTAATTTTTTAACAAAATAGTTGATTTTTTAACCACATAGTCAAATTTTCGTTCTTTGCAATCAAAATAGAATTTTTTTTAAATATACAAAAAAGACAATTTTCGAACAAATAATTAAATTTATAACAAATTAATTAAATTTCTAATCAATTAGTTAAATTTTCAAGCCAAAAAACTAATTCTTTGGAAAATTGAATTTTTGATGAAAAATATGACTAACAAAATAGATGAATATTTAACAAAATAATTCAATGACCTGAATTTTTAAAGTACAAGGATAATTTTTTAACCAAGAAGATACATTTTCTCCCAAAATACATATTTTCCACAAAATACATGAATTTCTAAACAAATATATGAAGTTTCGATTAAAAAACATCATTTTGAACCAATTTTTAGCAAACAAAAGAAAGATTTTTTACCCAAAAAGTTAAATTGCAATAAAAGTATTAAATATTTAAGCAAAGCAGAGTAATTTTTTAATAAAAATTACAAAAATTTAGAAATTTAAAAACTTTACAAAAATTTTCATTAAAATTAAGTCAAACTCGGATATATCCCTTCCGAGAACTGACGCCGCGCCACAGGTGGGAGTAAAACGAATTTGCGGGGAGAGTGCGGTGGTCACACAGTTCAACAAAATAGCTCAATTTTAAACTAGAAAAAATCAATTTTAAATAAAAAATATCAATTTTCAACTAAAAAAGAAACTAATTATTATTAAAATAGTTTATTTTGAACCAAAGAGTAAAATAATTTAAATTAAAAATAAAAATATATTAATTAATGTCAATGGTAATGATCTTTATTAATACTTACTTTTAATTTATAATTACAATCCCTTATAAATAAACTTAAAAGATATTGGTTAAAAACCTATTTAAGACATTAAAATTGCAATAAAAATTTCGTTTCTAGAATTTATGTGGAAAATTGAGAATAAAGTGTGTGACTGAATGGGAAATACGACAAGATGAATGGAGACTGTCGACTCGGGAGCTGTTGATTTAGGAAGTATCGAGCACAAGGATGAGAGAGCTTAAAGGGCAAACTGTTGCTTCGAGCTTCAACAAGTAGCATGACGCCTCTGAATCCGAAGTTTCATTTCATACAAAAAAAATTGAAAGCTCGTTTCCTTTTAGATTTTTTTTACTCGAAACCAGTTAGAAAAGTAAATTATTTTTTTCTGTCTGATAAAGAATTAAAATTTGAATAATATATGAAAAAAGATTAATTGTTTATTCCAACCTAAGAAAATGAAACTTTAACAGAATAGTTGAATTTTCAACCAAGAAGGTAAAGAAACGTTTGTTACAAGATAGTTCAGTCTTTAACCAAGTATTGCAATTTTCAAACAAAAAATTTGAATTTTCAAACAAATAGTTAAATTTTTAATCAAAAATATTAATGTTCGACCTAAAAGAGGAATTTTTCAGAAAATATGTAAATTATCGACCAAAAAGTTAAATTTTTAACTACAGAAATTAATTGTCAAATAAAAATCCTGTGATCAGAAGAAAATTTATATGAACCAAACAAATATCTATTTAAAATTTCGTTTGATTTGAAAAAATTTCTGTATTTAAAAAAAGAATTTTCCACAATTTAATTAAATTATCCACTAAAAAATGATTTTTCAGCCTAGTAGACAAATTTTTAACAAAGAAAATTAATTTCCAAATAAATGTTATGAAATTTTTTTAAAAATAGATAAATTTTCAACCCTGAAGATGAATTTTTAAAAACGAGCACTAACCAAATTGTTTAATTTTCAACTCGAAAATATAAATTTTAAATATGAAGAGTTTCATTAAATTTATAGTTTAAAAAAATTAATTTAAACAAAAAATTTAATTTTCTACCATAGAAATGAATTTTCAACAAAAAAAACATTATCTTTCTACCACAAAAGATGAATTTTTCAGAAAATATGTAAATTATCAACCAAATAGTTAAATTTTTAACTACAGAAATTATTTTTGAAATAAAAATCCTGTGATCAGAAGAAAATTTATATGAACC
>JAAAKG020048374.1:0-18543 GCA_010014905.2 Druon quercuslanigerum
TAATTTTGGGCAATTTATGGTAATTCATGAGAAATTACCTGTAATATTTACATAAGTTAACTTACATTGCGTAAATTGCAGGCAAATTATAAAAATGTTTATAGTAGAATTTTAGGTAGTTTATGATAATTTACTATATTTACCAGTAAAAATAACGTTAATGAATGCAAGTTTTCATAAATTTCCGGAAATTTATAGACACTTTTAAGACTAATTTTGGGCAATTTATGGTAATTCATGAGAAATTACCTGTAATATTTACATAAGTTAACTTACATTGCGTAAATTTCAGGCAAATTATAAAAATGTTTATAGTAGAATTTTAGGTAGTTTATGATATTTTATTAAATTTACCTGTAAAATTACCATAAAAGACTGCAAACTTCCATAAATTTTCGAAAATTTATATTAATTTTTGAATTGAATTTAAATTAAATTTTTGGCAATTTATGGTATTTTAAAATAAATTACCTGGAATATTACCATAAATTACTAAAAATTTGAAATAGTTCCGGAAATGTATAGAAATGTGTAAATTTGAATAGAAATATTACAATCGATTATCAAAAATTTAATAAATTTCTGAAAATTGGTAAAAATGTTTAAGACTGAAAAATTTCATAAATTTCTGGAAATGTATAAACATTTTTAAATTTAATTTTTTGGAATTTATGATAAATTACCATAAATTAACTACATTTTCATTAATTTCTGGAAATTTATCATAATGTTTAAAAGTGAAGTTTTTGTAATTTATTATACGTTTCCATCATTACCTGTAAAATTACCATTATTGATCGAAAATGTCCAAAAATTTATGCACATTTTTAAATCGAATTTTGGGAAATTTATGATAATTTAGATAAATTACCTGTAATATTACTGTAAATTTCATAAATTTCTAAAAATTTATTTTAAAAATTTAATTTGAATTTTGGGTAGTTTATGATAATTTACCAGATTTACCTGTAAAATTAATATTAATGACCGAACATTTTTATAAATTTGCAGAAAGTAACAGGCATTTTTAAATTTAATTTTGGATAATTTCTGGTATTTAACATAAATTATCTGTATCATTACCGTACATCACCAACAATTGAAAAAAATTTTCGGAAATTTATAGAAATGTGTAAAGTTAAATTTTGGGTAGTTTATGGTAAATTGTCATATTTACTCTATTTATTATGGTAATTTTACCATAATTTACCTAAAGTTTAGTAAATTTACAGACATTAAGGAAAATGTTTAAAATTGAATTTTGGGTATTTTATGATGAGTTACCTGTAAAATTACCATCAATCACCGAAAATTTTGATCAATTTTCGGAAATTTGTAGACATTTTCACAATAAAATTTTGGCAATTTGTGGAAAGTTACCCAAAATTACCTGCAAAATTACCATAAATTACCAAACATTTCATTAATTTCCGGAAATGTATCAAAATGTTTAAAATTGAATTTTGTGTAATTTATTATACATTTTCATACTTACCTGTGAAATTACCATAAGTGACAGAAAATGTCGATAAATTTCCGAAAATTTATTAAAATTTTTTGTTGAATTTTGGGCAATTTATGGTAAGTTACCATAATTTGACAGTAGCATCACCATAAATTACCAAAAATTTCAAAATTATCTGGAAATTTATGAATATGTTTAAAATTGAATTTTGTTTAATTTATTATATGTTTGCATATTTGCCTGTAAAACTATTATTGACGACTAAAAACTTTATGAATTTCTGGAAATTTATAGAAATTTTTAAATTGAATTTTGCGCAATTCATGATAAGTTACCATAAATTACCAAAAATTTCATTAATTTCCGAAAATTTATCAAAATGTTTAAAAGTGAATTTTTGCTAATTTATTATTCGGTTCCATAAATAAATAAATGACTTTTTATATTACCATGCATTACCAAAAATTTATAAATTTTCGGAAAGTTATAAAAATGTTTAAATTTCAGTTTTGGGTAGTTTATGCTAATTTACCATACAAACCTGTAAAAATACGATAAATGACTAAAATTTTTTTATCAATTTGCGGAAGTTTATAGACATTTTTAAATTGAATTTTGCGCAATTTATGGTAAGTTACCATAAATTACTAATATTTGATTAATTTCAATAAATTAAAAGATTGTTTAAAATTGAATTTTGGGTAGCTTATCATACGTTTCCATTTTTACCTGTAAAATTGCCGTAAATTACCGAAAATTTGCATAAATTTCTGGGTTTTCATAGACTATTACAGTTTTTTTCAGTTTTTACAAAAAACCCGAAATTTTTTCTTCAAAAATCTATAACTACACTCAAACAAATGTTTTTTTCATTTTAACCGTCGTTTAGGGTAAAGAATGAATATTTTTTGAATACTACAACTTAAAATTACATTGTAAATTTTAATTGTTTTACAATTACTGTTTGTTGTAAAGAATCATAGCAAAAACATGAAAAAAATAATTTTAATTTTATTAAATTAAAAATAAATGTCTTCGATAAATATGTTGTAAAATTTATTTCTCATTTATATATTTACTATTTATTTATTATAAAATTTTCTACCGAAAAACTAAGTTTTAGGCAAATGCAAAAATTCTAAATCAAAAAGTTGAGTTTCAAATAAAAACGATAAATTTTTAATGAAAAAGATTAATTCGCTACCTAAAAAGACGAATTTGTAACAAACTTCAAGAATTCTGGCAAAAAAAGTTCAATTTTTAAATAAAAAAGAGGAATTGTTAAATAAAAACGTGAATTTTTCAGAAAGAAAGACAATTTTTTAAAAATATTTTTAGAAAGCAGTTCAACTCTGTAACATAATTGTTTAATTTTTATACAAAAAGATTAATTCTTGATCTAAAATATTAATTTTCTACTAATAAATTAAAAAGTTGAATTTTTAATTAAAAAGAATTAACTAATACCAAAACAAGCGAATTTTCAATTAAATTCACGGATTTTTATCTAAATAGATGAATATTTAAAATAAAAAAATATAAACTTTAAAACAAAAAGATTAATTTACTAACAAAAAAGAAGATTTTTTATAAAATTTTAGAATTCTCAATCAAATAGGTAAATTTTTAATGGATATTTTTTTTTAATTTTTAAGAAATAAGTTTAACTTTAAAACTGACTTAATGAATTTTTAACCAAAAAGAATAATGTTCTACTTAAACAAACTTTTTAAAAAGAGAATTCAAGAATTCTAAATCAAAATATTTTTTAAATAAAAAAGATGAATTTTTAAACAAAAATATTCATTTACTACTAAAAAAGACCAATATTTAATTAAATTCAAAAATGTTAAACCAAAAAGTTGAATTTACAACTAGAAAATATGAATTTTTAAACACAAAGTTCAATTTATCAATTAGAAATAAATTTAAAAAAAATTTTTTAGAAAGTATTTGATCTTTAAAAGCTGGTTGTTAAACTTTTATAAAAGAAATCTACCAATAAAAGAAAAACTTGAATTTTTAAACAAAAAGATAAATTTTCTATCACAAAAGAAGAAATTTCAATAGAATTTTGACTCTGAACCAAAAAGTTAAATTTTTTAGAAAGAATTTATTTATTTATTTTTAAGAAATTATTTTGACTTTAAAACCTTCTTTTTCAATTTTTAAACAAAAAGATTAATTTCCTACCCAAAAAAGTAAATTTTGAGCAAAATTCATGAATTCTCAACCAAAAAGTTAGATTTTCAAGTAAAAATGATGAATTCGTTAACAATAAGTTTAATTTAATACCAAAACAAGCGATTTTTCAATAAAATTTAGGGATTTAAAAAAAAGAGATGTATATTTAATTTGAAAATATGAACTTTAAAACAAAAAGATTAATTTACTAACAAAAAAGAAGATTTTTTTATAAAATTTTAGAATTCTCAATCAAATAGGTAAATTTTTAATGGATATTTTTTTTTAATTTATAAGAAATCAGTTTAACTTTAAAACTGACTTAATAAATTTTTAACCAAAAAGATAATGCTCTACTTAAACAAACTTTTTAAAAAGAGAATTCAAGAATTCTAAATAAAAATATTTTTTAAATAAAAAAGATGAATTTTTAATAATAAATTTATTTTAAAATTTTTTTAGAAATCAGTGGAACTTTAAAAGCTAGTTGTTACACTTTTATAAAAAAATCTACCAATCAAACAAAGACTTGAATTTTTAAACATAAAGATGAATTTGCTGCCAAAAAAGATGAACATTCAAAAAATTTTTAGAATTCTTAACTAAAAAGTGGAACTTTTAGAAAGTGTTTATTTATTTTTAAGAAATAAGTTTAACTTCAAAACTTAATTATTAAATTTTTAAACAAATTAATTAATTTTTTATCGAAACAAGCGAATTTTCAATAAAATTGACGGATTCTCATATAAAAAGATTACCTGATGTTTTAAAAAAAGGGAGTGCTTCATGTAGTTTTTAGAGTAGAAGCAGTATTTCAAAAGGAAATATTTAAAAATTATAATAATTTTTTTTTGACATTTTTCGTTAAGAATTAAGTTATTTTCATGAAAATTCAGCTACTTGCAGTTAAGGACTTAAGTATTTTATTCAAAATTATTTTGTTATTGAAAGATTCATCATTTTAGTTTAAAATTTATCTCATTTTAAAAACGTAAATAGTTTGCTGAAAATATAATTATTAAATAAAAACTTAATTATTCCAGTAAAAAATTTAACTATTTCTGATGGAAAACACACCCTTTTTAGTTGAAAATTCAACAATTTGGTTAAAAATTTCTATTTCCAATTTAAAAATTAATTGATTTACTGAACAATTCACGTATGTTGTTAAAAAATATACTTTTTTTTTTAGAAAATCAAACTCTCTGTTATAAAAGCTTTTTTTTAAAAGGTTAATCTCCTCATTTAAAATTTCTTCTTTTTGTTTAAAAATCCAAGTATTCCAGCTACTTGTTTGAAAAAAAAATCGCATTTTAAAATTTTTTTTTAATGAAACATTCTTCACTTTGTTTAAAAATTAATTTCTTTGGTTAAACTATTTAAAAGGAAATTAAAAAATTCTGAATCTAAAAGTTGAGCTTTTAAATAAAAAAGATGAATTTTTGAACAAAAATATTCATTTATTGCTAAAAAAGAAAATTTTTTTATTAAATTCAGGAATTTTTAAGCAGAAAGTTGAATTTCTAACTAGAAGATATGAAATTGTATACTAAAAATCATAATTTTTGTTTACATTTATGATGGACATGCACCGCTAAATACGTTTGGCACTTTTCTAGCGTGGGATGCTTCAGATGCAAAAAAAGGTAAGTTATAAATATATAATTAATTTCGTTTAAATTAAACATTTTACAGATTTTTACGTTAAGAACTGAACTACAGAAATTCAAAAAGAATTTTCTAATAGTCATCAATGTTTGACCATTTATTTCAAATAAATAATTATTATAAGTAAAATGTTAAAAACTAAACAATTCTAAACTGAATTTTTTTGAACAGACAGCCTTGGATCGTTTAAATTTCATAATAACAGATGAAAATTTATTTATTTCGAAAAATACTAGTAATTTCATAAAATACTTAAAATTTTTAAACTAAATTTTGAAGCTTCTGAAGATTTTGAAAGGATGCAAGATAGTACAAAAAGTCTCTTAGGATTCCTGGGGATATTTAAAATAATTTTTTTATTTCGAAAAATTAATTTCAGCAGAATATTTAAGAATATTCCAACAAAAACAAATTTTGATGAATAAATAACAATTGATAATAAGTTTAAGAGATATTAAAAAGTTTTGAACAAGTTCGAAAATAATTTGCATTTTGAAAAGATTTTACAAAATTTTTAACAAAATTTGGATTTTGTCAGATTCCAAAGAAAATATTTAGAAGCTTTTCAAGCATTTTAAAAGGTTTTAAAATAAGGAAAAAATAAGTTAAGATTCCTTAAGAAGTTAAAAATAATTTTTCATTAAGATAAATTAATTTCAACAGAATATTTAAAAATATTTTCAAAAATTTCAAAAGCATTAAAAATAGCAATCTGGAAGATTTTAAGGCAATTTGTTCTGATAACGTCTAAATTTTGCTATTTGAAAATAAGCTTTTTATGGTTTATTTATGACTGCGAAAATATTTTGAATATTTTACACTTGGTAATTAATAATTATACCATAGCACACAAGAGACAGCTTTAAATTAAAAAATATTATTTATATTTAAAAGTTTTTTAAAATTATATTTACAACATTCATCAGCTAAATATAAGAAATGTCCTAAAATCTTCGAGAAAATGAATTTAAAGTTTTCTAACAATCTACAAAATATTTTTTGAATCTTTCAAAACCTTTGCGAATTCATAAAAAGCTTAGTTTTACAAAATTGTGAAAAATCTATATTTTTCTCAACATTTTTGTCATTTCCAAATTAACTATTATTTTTAAATCTTTTTAAGACTTCTAAGCGTTTTGAATTTCTTTTTTAATATTACGATTTTGTTTTTAAATTTAAAACAAATTTGCCTTCAAGAATTCCAGATCCTTTTTTGAACATTTTTTGTAAATACTTTGAAATTTTGTAGAATATTATCCTAATGTTAATTTTTCAAAATAAAAAATTCATTAAACATTTTTCTTTAAAATTGTACATTTCATTTTAATTTTTTCTGAATAATCTCAAGATTTAAATTATTTTTAACTGCTTTTAAAACTGCTGAAACTTCTACAAAGAAAAAAAAAATTATTCTGAAAAAATTGTTTTTAAAATCTTTCAGATTCTTTTTCGACATATTTTAAAATCTTAAAATCTTAAAATTAAGATATTAAAATAAAATATAAATAATTTTGAATTTTTTAAAAATCTTTTTTTTCATGGGGTAACAAAATTTAAAAAAAATTTAATAAAAAATATAACATTAAAAAATGGAAATTTAAATTTTTTTGAAATTACCAAATTTAACCCTCAAAAAGCTTTATTCTATTATATTAGCATAGAAGAAAAATTTTCTTTAAGAAACATAATTTAATAATTTTAATTGAACATAAACACTTATCGATCCTTTTTTCCTGTAGATTTGATAAAAATAATTATGATCAATAATTCAAAATCTAAATTCCCTGATCGGCTAGAATTTAAACAAAAAAAAAATTTGAAAAAAATCTGATAAGATATCTAAGAGAGTTGTCGAGCCTGATTTTTGAAATGGGTTTTCAATTTTTTTCCAAATAAACAAATATGACAAAAATACTAAAATTAATGAATGAAATTATTTGTTGATAAAATTTTTTCTAAAATTTTATATAATTATACTTCTTTCAAGTTATATTGCAAGAAATTTGAATAGAAACAATATATTTGTTTATCTTAATTCTCTTAACATTATAATTGCTTATATTATAAACAACTTTAATGAACAAATTCAGTAATCAGGAATGTTTCTCTAGAAAAATTCTTTTTTTTTTATTTAAATTTTGTTAAATTTTGAACATTATAATAATTTCAGCAAAATTTATTATTTGTTTCTTAATCTTATGACTTTTTAAAACAAATTTAATAAACAATTGCATTATCTGGGCATTTTTCGGCAGAAAAATTATGGTTTTTACAATGCCAATTTTTCAGTTGGGAACTAAATGATAATTTCAGCAGGATTCACAATAAGTTGATAAATTTGATCATTTCTTTAAACAAATTTGATTAAAAATTGCTTTAATCAGAAATTAGTTTACAGCAAAATTATTTTTTCTCGATGCCAAATTTTTTATTTAGGCATTTAATAATAACTTGTGCAAAATTCAGTTAAATTTTTGTATCTTTTTTATGATCTTTTTAAACAAATTTAATAAACAAATGCAGAAAATTTCGTTTTTTTTCTATTTCAACTTTTTAAACTAGGAACTTTATGATAACTTTAGCAAAATTCAGAATTTTTTTATCAATATAATGATTTTTTAAACAAATTTTAATAAACAAATGGATTATTGCGGTATCTGCCAACGGAAAAATTCTTTTTTTCGATGTTTGACTTTTAATTGGAATCTTCATAATAAATTCAGAAGCATTCATGATAATGTTATTAATTTTATATATTTTTTAAAACAAATTATTATTATTCATTATTATTATTATTAATTATTATTAATATTAATATTATTATATTATTATATTAGTATTTTTAATTGGAAACTTCATGATGATTTCACGAAATTCATAATTAACTGATAAATTTTATATTTTTTTGAAAACAAATTTAATAAACAAATGGATTATTGGTGTAACTGTCCGCGGAAAAATTCTTTTTTTTTGAATGACTGACTTTTAATTAGGATCCTAATCATAAATCCAGGAACATTCACGAAAATTTTATAAATTTTATATTTTTTTAAAAACAAATTTAATAAACAAATGCAATAATAAGGCATCTGTGGTCGGAAAAATTTGTTTTTTTTTCGATGTTAGTCTTTTTAATTGAGAACCTAATGATGATTTTAGGCAAAATCATAATTAGCTGATAAATTTTATATATTTTTAAAAACAAATTTAATAAACAAATGGATTATTGGTGTATCTGCCCACGGAAAAATTCTTTTTTTTTAATGCCTGACTTTTAATTGGGATCTTCATGATAAATTCAGAAACATTCACGAAAATTTTATAAATTTTATATATTTTTAAAAACAAATTTAATAAACAAATGCATTTTTAAGGCATTTGCGGACGGAAAAATTTGTTTTTTTCGATGTTAGTCTTTTTAATTAAGAACCTAATGATGATTTTAGCCAAATTCATAATTAGCTGATAAATTTTATATATTTTTAAAAACAAATTTAATAAACAAATGGATTATTGGTGTATCTGCCCACGGAAAAATTCTTTTTTTTTAAATGCCTGACTTTTAATTGGGATCTTCATGATAATTTCAGGAACATTCACGAAAATTTTAAAAATTTTACATATTTTTAAAAACAAATTTAATAAACAAATGCATTATTAAGGCATTTGCAGACGGAAAAATTTGTTTTTTTCGATGTTAGTCTTTTTAATTAAGAACCTAATGATGATTTCAGCCAAATTTATAATTAGCTGATAAATTTTATATATTTTTAAAAACAAATTTAATAAACAAATGGATTATTGGTGTATCTGCCCACGGAAAAATTCTTTTTTTTTGAATGCCTGACTTTTAATTGGGATCTTCATGATAATTTCAGGAACATTCACGAAAATTTGAAAATTTTATATTTTTTTAAAAACAAATTTAATTAAAAAATGCATTATTCGGGTATCTGTGGACGGAAAAATTCATTTTTTTTTCTATGTCGGTCTTTTTAATTGGGAACTTCATGATGATTTCAGTCAAATTCAGTCCACGGAAAAACTCTCTTATTTTCGATGTCTGACTTTTAATTGGGATCTTAAAATAAATTCAGGAACATACACAAAAATTTTATAAATTTTATATATTTTTAAAAACAAATTTAATAAACAAATGCATTATCAGGGCATCTGCGGACGGAAAAATTTGTTTTTTCGATGTTAGTCTTTTTAATTGGGAACTTTATGATGATTTCAACCAAATTCATAATAGTCTGACAAATTTTTTTTTAAACAAATTTAATAAACAAATGACTTATGCGGGCATTTTTCAATGGAAAAATTATTTTTTTCGATGTCAGTCTCTTCAATCAGAAACTTAAAGAAAATTTCATTAAAAATCATACTTAGTAGATCAATTCTACGATGTTTGGAACATTAGTGTTATCATTATTTGTTTTGCTATAGCCTTAGAATAACAAAAAATAATCTAAGAAGGCGCCAGAAATATTTTTAACGAATTCAAGAGTGTAGCACAAAAAACAAATAAATAGAGAAATCCCAGCTCAAATATTATGCTGCAGCTTAATAAAAACACTGATACTGAAAAAAAATATTTTTTCCATTAAACTTTTTTTTTATGAATAAAAAATTGATCCACCAATTATGAATTTTGCTGAAATCATCATGAAGTTCCCAATTTAAAAAAATTACATCGAAAAAAACGAATTTTTCCGTCCACAGATGCCTGAATACTGTTTAAAAAAACAGAAAATTTATTAACTCATCATGAATATTGCTGAATTTATCATGAAATCCTAATTTCAAGTCTAAAACTAAAAAGAAAATTTTTAATTATTTATTTAAATTAATTAAATTTGTTTCAAAAAAATCTTAAAATCAATCAAAAAAATTCTGAATTTTGCTGAAGGTATCATGAAGCTCCTGATTAAAAAAGTTGACAGAAAAAAACTAATGTTTTTGTCGAAAAATGACAGATTACTGCATTTTTTCTTTAAATTTGTTTATAATATAAACATTAATAATCTTACGAGAACATTTTTATAATATAATATTGTTTTCATTTAAATTTCTTGCAATATAAATTAAGAAAACGTGAAATTATGGAAAATTATAAAAAAAATATTTCAACAATTAATTTGTTTATAAAAATTTTTATTTTTCATTTTATAAAATTGGAACATTTTTAACCAATGATACTTTATGCAACTTAGGCCATTTTAACAACTTTCCTGTTATTGACGAGCACCGGAAATGTCAAAGAGAAAAAATGGCCTTTTTTCGTCATATTTGTTTATTTATAAAAAAATGAAAATTTAATTAAAAAATCAGGTTTGAAAAATCTATTAGAAATCTTATCAGCTTTGTTTCGAATTTTTTTTTGGTTCAAATCGGTCAATATTTGTGGGCTGTACGTTATTTTTAATGAGATATACAGTTGTGACCTTGAATTTGATCCAAACATGTGATTAGTTTATGGGTGAAGGATGACCCTGCAGTTGACCTTCAAGTTTTTCCAAGGTCAACTTTTTTTTAAATAAGAACCCCTCATTTTGGCAACGGCAATCGAAAGAGCAAGAAATTCAACGTCCAAACATGTACTCAGGTAATGGGTCAAGGATGACCTTGATCTTGATCTTTCAAGGTAAACTATTTTTCTTATTAAATGTGGACCCCTATTTTTGACAACTAAAATAAACTTTCGCTGGAAGTTTTTATGCTTGACTCATGTATCGATAGGGTTAAATCTGTACTGTTTCGGCTTAGGTCTTTACGAAAAAGCTCAAGGTCATTCTTGGAGTAACGTTTAACGAGGAATACAGTGGAGGGCTTTGAATTTAAACTTAATCTTGACTTTCAAGGTTAGTTCAAGGTCAAATTTGTTTTTTTAGGTAAGAACCCCTATTTTTGAAAACAGCAATGGAAAGAGCGGGAAATTTGACGTCCAAACATGTACTCAGGTTATCGGTCCTATGACCTTCAGCTTGACCTACAAATTCCTTTTCAAGCTCAACTTTTTTCAAATAGGAACCCCTATTTTTGACAACGGCACTTCAGCTGAATGTTTTTAGGCTTGACCCAGATATCGATCTGGCCAAATCTGTACTGCTTCAGCTCAGGTGTTTAAGAAAAAGGTCGAGGTCACACTTGGAGTAACTTTTAACGAGGAATACAGTGGTGGCCTTGAATTTAAACGTGAGCTTGACCTTTAAGGTTACTTCAAGGTCAATTTTTTAGCATTTAGTGTTACCCAGGAACAACGGCGTGGACGCAGTAAAATCAGTTCTGTAAAATCTGTTGCTGAAGTTCAAGGTCATTCTTGACCCATGACCTAACTGCATGCCTAGACGTCAAATTTTCCGCTCTATCGATTGTCCTTGTCAAAAATAGTAGTTCCTATTTAAAAAAAACAAAGTTGACCCTGAAATAATCTTGAAAGTCAAGCTCAAGGTCAAATTCTAGGTCACTACTGGCTTCCTCTTTTGAAAGTTACTCTGACCTTGACCTTGTAGAACAAATATTTTACCTGGTTCCAGGTGGCTAATAATCATTACTAACATAACTAACTAATTAGTAACATTAAATGGTTTCTATTTTCAGGCTTAACTATCCTAGGTCATTACGATCATTCTCCGTCAATATAATCAGTTTTGATGAATGCAGACGTTTGACAAACCATCATGCTGACATTACTCAAGACGTCATTTGTACCTATGATAAAACTCTGAAACAACACGCCTCCGATGGAGATGAAAGTAATCCTCTTTATGATTTTGGAAATCGTTATTTGTATGGTATTATGCTAAAAAGTTTTGGACCTGGAAAGCCTGATGTTTATCTGGACTTGAATCTTCCTGACTACAGTAAATGGATTGCTGATACAATTACACTCCTTGCAGCCGAACGGCATTCTACTGGACTCCAGTACGGCAGAAGTGTTTCAGTTCACTAAGAAAAATGTCTGATTCAAAGACGTTTTATTTGAATTAAAATAATTTTTTCTCTGATCTGTAGTTAAAAAAAAAGTTTTTTTTTATTTTGATGACATTTTTTAGTTTAGGTTCTGCATTTGATTTAAATAAGTGTTAATTTTAAACAAATAAATTCCTTGTTTACAATAAATAAATAACTTAATTACGTGTTTGATAAAATTGATGATATTTTATAAATAATTTTCAAACTATTAACTTGGTCGTTAAGAAATTTTTTGTCCGACGCCCGTTGAAAACGTGACATTACATGCATGTGAAGCAGGCGTAATGTGGCCACTTACAGCCCAGGGGCCTTCGCACATGCGCTCTTCGCCGCCAGGCCAACATCAAACTTTACGCCCCCTACATAAAAAACTTTACGCCCGTTACACATGCACAGCACCACGAAAGTGGAACGCTCGAAAGGAGTGGTAATAGCATATAATGTAAATTGAATTACTTTTTCTTTGAACCCTTTTATCATAAAATATTAACGAAAGTAAAAAGGGGAAAATAGTAAAATGAAAAGGGGAAAAGGGGAAAGAAAAAATGAAAGGGGCAAAATAGGAGAAAGAGTAAAATCGTGAATAGAATGGGGAACGGTTGAAAATGGAAAGAATAAAAGGGGAAAGGGAAACAGAAAAGGGGAATAATTGAAAGGAAAAGATAAGAAGAAAATGAGAAAGCGGAAATTATGACATGGGGAAATGAGAAAAGCGAAAAGAAAAAAAAAGGAGAAAGGAAGGGATAGGTAAAAGAACCAGGGTAAAGGGAACGGGGAAATCATGAAAAGGGAAAGGGAAACGTAAAACTGTAAAAGAAAATGGAGAAAGAAAAAGTGAAGAAAAAATAGGAAACCGAAAAAGGTTATCAGGGGAAGGGGAAATGAGAAAGGAAAAGGTGGAAATGGGAAAAATTAAAGGGAAATGGGCAAAATAGGAAAAAGAGTAAAGGAAACGGGCACAAAAATAAACGGAAATGGGGAAAGGGAAACGGTAAAGGGGTTTGTGAAAGGAAAATGAAAGGGAAAATGGGGAAAAGGAAAAGGGAAGGAAAATGAAAAAATCGGAAAGGGTGATAAGAAGAAGGGGAAATGAGAAAGTGAAAGGCAAAAATCGTAAAAATGAAAGGGAAATGGGAAAAATAGGAAAAAGGGTTAAGGGAAACGGGCAAAATAATAAACGGAAAATAGTCAAAGGTAAAGGGTCAACGGTAAAGGGGTATGGGAAAGAAAAATGAAAGGGCGAAAAGAGAAAGGGGAAGGCAAATTGTAAAAGACTATTGGTATAATTATTAAATATAAAAAAAAAGTTGATTCATATGATTACATCGGTTTTATTAAAGTTTAAATATAATTTTTATTATCTTTTAATTGTGATTTTAATTTAATTTTAGGAAGTAGTGGGGCCAACAATTAGATCACTAAAAAACATTTTTGTCTGATTTCAATAGTCAAAATAATATTACTGGCTGACTTAAATGAAATAATTTAAATGTAAATTACCTTTCTTTTTTTTGTTAAAAGCAGTGATTTTTTATATTCACTACAGTTTGTTATCATTATTTTAAGACTGATTATTTAGTAAAAGTTATCGAAAAGTTAATATTAATGTATTCGATAAATATTTTATGAACAAACGCCCAAGTTGGATATTATATCTGTGAAAAAAAAATTGTTTACAAAATACTTTTCAATAAAATTATGGAATTCAAATTCAAAAAGTTTATTTTTTTTAATTTGTAGGAAATTAGTTCAACTTCAGAACGTACTTTTTAAATTTTTTAACAAAATAAAGAATTTTATTTAAATAAAGTAGTTTTATACTGACAAAGCCCATTTTTGTCAAAATTCAAGAATTCTGAACTGAAAAGTTTAATTTTTAACGAAAGATATAAATTTTGTAACAAAAGGATTAAATTACTACAAAAAAGGGTGGATAAACTTAAAGTAAATTAAATTCCGAACCAAAAGGTTGAATTTTAAACTAAAAAAATAAGAATCTTTAAACAAAAAAAATGAATTTTTAGAAAGAAATAACACATTGTTTAATTTTTAATAAAGTAGTTCCGCTTTAAAACCTAGTTGTTGAATTTTTAACGAAAAAGTTTAATTTTGGCGCCAAACATTAATTTTCTACCAAAAAACTAATTTTTAACCAAATGCAAGAATTCTAAATCCCAGAATTGAGTCTCAAGTACAAAAGATGAATTTTTAATGAAAAAAATTTAATCGCTACCTAAAAAGATGAATTTGTAACAAAATTCAAGAATTCTGACCAAAAAAAGTTCAATTTTTAACTTAAAAAGAGGAATTTTCAAATAAAAACGTGAATTTTTCGGAAAGAAAGACAAATTTTTAAAAATATGACTTATTAAATTTTTAACTAATTAAATTCAAGAATTCTAAATAAAAAAGATAAATTGTTAAATAAAACAGATAAATTTTTAAATAAAAATATTCATTTACCATTAAAAAAGAAGAATTTTTAATTAAATTAAAGAACTTTATACCAACAATTTGAATTGACAACTAGAAAATATGAATTTTTAAACACAAAGTTCAATGATTGAAAAATAAATCAAATTTTTTTAATTTTCTTAGAAAGTAGTTCAACTTTGAAAGTTAGTTTTTAAACTTTTATCAAAAAATGTTTCAATAAAACAAAGACTTGGACAAAGAAATTTTAATAAAATTTTAGAACTCTAAACCAAACAGTTAAATTTTTTCGAAAGAATTTATTTACTTATTTTTAAGAAAACGACTTATTAAATTTTTAAGGAAAAAGGTAAATTTTTAAACAAAAAAATTAATATCCTACCGAGAAAAGCAAATTCTGAACAAAATTCAAGGATTCTCTCAACGAAAAAGTTAAATTTTTAAATAAAAATTATAAATTTGTTACCAAAAAGATTAATTTACTGCCAAAACTATGATTAATTAAAAACTCTGATTAATTTTTAATAAAATTTAGGGATTCTCAAATAAGTAGATTAACTGAAGTTTAAGAAAAAAAGATTCTTTGGTTAAATATTAATTTTGTTATTGGAATATTTATGATATTAGTTGAAAATTCATCTTATTATAAAAATGTAACTAGTTTGTTAAAAATAACTTTTTAAAATAAAAATTTAAATATGCTAGTAAAAATTTCTACTTAGTTCAAAATTCAAGTATTTCAGCTACTTCTTTGAAAAATAAAATCGATTTTTAAAAAGTATTTTTTTTTTTTAATTAAACATTCATCATTTTTTTAAATTAATTTCTTTTTTTTGAAAAATGAGCTATTTAATTAAAATCTTGTTTTTCCCTTCAATGAAAAGGAATTCCTTTACCGAACATAGAACTATTTCTTTGAAAATCCGATTTTTGTAAGAAATAAATTAATTTAAAATAAATTTTAATTTTAATCAAAGAAATTCCTGGTTTAAATTAGAAAAAAGGTATTTTTCACTTTAAAGATTTCCTGTTTTAAATTGAGTAAACATTTTGTTTAAAAAATTTATAGATATTTTTAAACTGAGAAGAGTACACTTTTAACCAAAAATAGAATAGTTAAATTTTTAATTAACAAAGTAATAGTTTTAAATTATTAAAAAATTAATTCTTCACCAAACAGATGAATTTTTTTAGTAAATTATTGCACTTTTAAGACAAAATGACGAATTTTCTGTAAAAAAATTCAATTATTAAATAAAAAATAAAATTTGATGAAACAGTTATTTTATACAGAAAAATACAATTATCCAACAACATTTTTTCCAACAAATTTTAAACCCAAAAGTTGAATTTTCAACTTAACTAGGTTAATTTCTAACAAAAAGCGAATTTTTGAGCAAAAAGATGAATTTAACCAATAAGTTGATTTTTTTATCAAAAACAAATCATTTTTTATAACAAATAAAACAGGTAAATTTTTAATTGCCAAAGTAATGTTTCAACTAAAAAAAAGGAATTTTTAACAAAACAGTTCAATCATCAACCAAAAAGATAAATTTTTATATAAAATTTTGAATCTTCAACCAAAAAATGCAATTTTGAGAAAATGTTTTAACTTATAAACACATTTGGTAAATTTTTAAACAGAAAAATAAAAGTTGGAACAAAAGGTTAGTTTTCTACCGAGAAAAGCGAATCTTTCAACAAAATTCAAGAATTCTCATCCAAAATGTTGAGTTTTAAGTAAAAAATTAATTTTTAAACAAGAAGATTAATTTGCTCTAAAAATTCTAATTTTTGTTTAAAACAAATACATGTATTATCGAACGAAAAGCTTATTTTTATTGTTAAGGAAGTAAGTCACCTTTAAAACACAGTTGTTAAATTTAAAAAAAAGAAAAATTTTCTACAAAAAAAGCAAATTCATGAATTCTGAACTAAAAAATTGGATGTTAAACTAAAAAAGAATAACTTATCAACAAAAAGATGAATTTACTACAAAAAAGACCAACCAAAAAGTTGAATTTAAAAAACAGAAAGAAACAATTTAAAAAAATTTAATTAATCAGCTTATCTTTGAAACCTGATTCTTGATTTTTTAACCAAAAAAAAATTCTAATTTGAATTTTCCACTAAAAAATATAAATTTAAAAGCATTTCATACTAAAACCTTTGAAGCCTAGTTATTAAATTTGTAACGAAAAAGATAAATTTCTGAAAAAAAATTAATTTTCTACCGAAAAAATAAATTTTTAACCTAATTTAAGAACCATTTTAAAATTTTTTTTAAAATCGTTTTTTTTTTTTTGTAAAAAATTCATTTTTTGTCAATCATTCTACAAAAAATTAACCAAAAAGTTGAAACTGTAAAACGAATAATTTTCTACCAAGCCAGACAATTTTTCCATAAAATTCCAAAATTTTCAAACAAAAAGTTCGATTTTGAACTTAGAAATATAAATTTATAAACAAAAAAATTATTTTACTGCAAAAAAGATAAATTTCTAAAAAACAATTAGGAATTTTGAACCAAAAACTTGAATTTTCAATTAAGAAAGATGAATTTTTAATCAAAAAGATTAATTTACTACTAAAAGTTTGATTTTTAATAAATAAAGAAACAAGGTTTTATTTTTCATTTTTAAGGATAAATTCACCTTTAAAAACCAGTTGTTAAATTAAAAAAAAGAGAAATTTGCTACAAAAAAAAAAACAAATTTTTAACAAACATCAAGAATTCTTAACTAAAAAATTGAATTATGAACTAAAAAAGAATAATTTGGCAAGAAAAAAAAATTTACTAAAAAAAAAGACCAACCAAAAAGTTGAATTTAAAAAACAGAAAGAAACAATTTAAAAAAAATTTAGTTAATCAGTTCATCCTTAAAACCTAGTTGTTGATTTTTTAACCAAAAATATAAATTATTTTTAAACAAAATGATTAATTTCTACCGAAAAAATCTAATTTGAACATTCAACTAAACGAGATAAAAAAAAAATAATAATTTTTTACCGAAAAAAATTAATTTGTAACCAAATTTAAGTACGGTTCTTACACTTTTTCAAAAAATCTTTTTTTTTTTTTGTAGGAAAATAATTTATTTGTCAATAAATCTACCAAAAAATCAACCAAAAAGTTGAAATTGTAACAAAAAGAATAATTTCCTACTAAGACAGACGATTTTTCTATAAAATTTAAATAATTACCAAACAAAAAGTTTAATTTTAAATTAAGACATATGAAATTTTAAACAAAAAGATTGATTTACTACCAAAAAGACAAACTTCTAGGAACATTCAAGAATTTTGAACGAATTTTTAACTAAAACCATAAGTTTTTAAATAAAAATATCAATTTTTTACAAAACCGTTCATAATTTGGAGCTTTTAAAAAACTTTATCATATGTACTTTTGAAAAAAATTCTCCTAATTTAATTTTAAATTCATTTTGATTCTCATTTAATTTTGGTTTTATTTTAATTTTTACTTAAAGTAGTTCTATCAATAATTAGATATCTAAAAATATTTTTTTGTGATTTTAAGAAATAAAATACTATCAAATTTAATAATTTAAATAAATAATTATCATTTACTCTTAATATGCTATATAAGCAGTTATTTTTTTTATGTTCAATAAACTTTTTTGTCATCGTTCTAAAATTTGTTTTCTGGTAAAAGTCACTTTAAATATCAAGCATCTGTTATTTACAATATATAAATTTATAAACAAATACCCATGCTGAACATTCTATCATAAAATAAAATTTGTTTACAAAATATTATTTTTAGCAGGTTACAAATTATGCAAAATAAT
>JAAAKG020048385.1:0-18542 GCA_010014905.2 Druon quercuslanigerum
TAATACCCTTGAATCGAATTCGTCGCATCATTTAGTTTTACTAAACTCGTAATATCTTGTGATATACAAAACGAAATGATACGCTGCTTTCGTAGATTCATTCGTTAATCCCTACGGAACAACTTTCTCAGTGGAAGTTCTCTGAGAAACAACGATGTGTATGTTTTTTTTAATGTAAACACGTGCGAACGGGATAAGCGAGGGTTATCGGGAGATTGCATAACGTTCAGGGGCACTTTCAAGCGGCCACGCGCACGTCCCATTCTTCGATCCAGTCCTTCAATTGTATGCATTTATAACTTTCGTTTCATTAGCTCGTAATAAATAATTATAATAGTCAATTTTTCTTATTTTTTAAATTAAAAATTCATCTTTCTTATTTGAAAATGAACTTTTTGTTAAAATTCATCTTTTTTTCGGGAATTAAACTGCTTTGAATTGGAAATTCGTCCTTTTGGAGGGAAAAATTAAAATTCTTTGGTCAAACTCATATTTCTGATTAAAAAATGATCTTTTTCATCAGAAATTAAAGTTTTTTATATAGAAAATTCGTCTTTGTGGATTGAAAATTCATCTTGTTTGGACAAAAAGTTATATTTCTTAATTAGAAATCAATTTTTTGTTTAAATTTATATTTTTCTTCAGAAATGTAATTATTATGAATAGAAAATTCGCCCTTTTCTTCTGCAAATTTATCTTCTTCTGGCCAGAAAGTCATCTTTTTTATTTAAAAAGAAACTTTCTTCTTAAAAACTAAACTGTCTTTAAAAAAGATTCATCTGTTTGGTGTGAAAATTCATCTTTGCGAGTTAAAAGTTCAACTATTTTGACAAATAAGTCATACTTTTTTGTAGAAATTTTGTCATTTTGCATTCAAAATTCATATTTTTGGTAGAAAAAGCATCATACTTATTAAATAATTACATTTGCAGTCGAAAATTAATCTTTGCGCCTTAAAACTTATACTATTTTGTTAAAAAATTATGTTTTTCATTGAAAGTTAACTTTAACAAAAAAATCTTCCTTTTTAAGTGAAAATTCATCTTTCTTATTTGTAATTCATTTTTTTCTTGAAAATTCAACTGTCTTTGAAAAAGATCAGTTTTTTAGCTTTAAAGTTCAACTATTTGGATTTTAGTTAGAGTCTAACCTCTTTTTGTTTGAAAATTGGAACATTTGGTAGAAAACACATCTTTGAAAGTTAAACATTCAACTGTTTTGTTTAAATTCATCTTTTTTGTCGAAAATTAAACTATTTTTAATAGAAGATTCGTTCTTTTGTTTGAAAATTCATTTTTTTGTTGTCAAAGAGTCATCCTTCTTATTTAAAAATGGCCTTTTTTGTTGAAAATTGAAATGTCTGTGAAAAAGATTCGTCTTTAGTGAGTTAAAAATTCAACTGTTAGTATTTTGTTTAAAACTTATTCTATTTTTAATTTGAAAATTTGAACATTTGGTTGAAAATTCATTTTTTCAAGTTCAATCTTCCACTATTTTGTTTAAAAAATCAGTTTGTTTCGTCAAAAATTCGTAATTTTGCATAAAAAATAAATTTCTTTTTGTAGCAGACATCATTCCTACTTAGTAATTAAATTTTTGGTCAAAAATTCATTTTTGCTAGTCAAGAATTCCAAGATTTTGTTAAAAAATATTTTTTTTAAAAAATTAAACCGTTAGGAATAGAAAATTCGCCCTTTTGTATTATTTTTTTTGTAAAATGCTATCTTTTTTCATTGAAAATTGAGCTGCTTTTTTAGATATTTATCTTTTTGGTTGAATTCAACTAATGCTGATTACGTATTAAAATCTTTTTTGGTTAAAAATTCAACTGCTTCATTTAAAATTAACTTTTTTGTGACAAAATTATCCTTTTTTATTGAAAATTACATGTGTTTTGTTGAAATTTCGTATTTTTAGTCTTTTTTGGTGTTTAAAATTGCAACTGTTTAGTAGTAAAAAAGCAATACGTTATTTTGTTGATCATTCATCTCGTTTGATTGAATTAAATTGCTTTTTTAATAAAAATAATATTATTATAACGCATTTTTTTACTAGCGCTACAATTTTATTTATTGTTCCCTTTTTTTAAAATTAAAATTAATACTAATGTATGGTTAATGCAATTAGGTAAAAAAATTTCATAATATTAACTTCTATGGTAATACGGGGTAATAAATAATTAAAAGAATAAATTAGAACGGTCTTTGGCTCGTGACCGTTTGTGTCTTTCTCATTCTCACTTATTCATGTTGTGAGGAAAAAAGACAGACAACAAAATCGTAATGCTTGCTATCGCCGAAACTCACAATGCGTAAGTCACTGGTTCTGGTCGTCTTAGTTGTCTCTGGTCACAGACTCGGCTATAGGCGGAAGAGCTCGGAATCCTTCGGGCGTTTTTAGTATACGCGGCCTGTCCCAAATGTATCCGACCTACGTTCATGTCTTCGCGCGGAGAGATTCAGGCGATCTCTGGAAGGTACGAACGTCACCAGCAACTCATAACACATTCTTATTTAAGAATATTAGAATTTCGCACATTTCTTATAACTTATGTTATTTAAAATACTTACATTCACGATATTTTAAAAAAAATCTTTTTATTGACCATAATCAATTTTTCACACTTACAATTTTCAAACAGTAAATAAGACTATTTCTAAACGTCAGTACTAATTCTTGCTCGGTCAAGTTTATAATAATACGTACAGAAATACGATCATCTCTTATTATAGTAGGAATCTTTATAACAGCACCTCAATTATCCCTAAATTCTTACATTTTATTTTAATTATAGATATAGAATAAAATAAAAATAAAATTATTAAATTTAAAAATTTTGGTTTTTCTTGAAAGTCCCACAATTTTTCGAATTCTTACTTTATAAAAAATGGTTATAAAACTTTGTTGTGTGGCTGTCATTAGGAAGTCAATAGGTCTGATCAGAAATCTTAGAATTCTCAAAAATTTGGAATTCCAAAATTTTGCTGTTTCTGAAAATTGCCGCAATTCTGCGAATTTTTACTTGATAAATTCCAGAATTTTGGTTTTTCTCAAAAGTGTCGCGATTCTACGCATTTTTACTAGATAAAAAATTGTAGTCAAACTTTTTGTAGAGTTTGGTTTTTCTTAAAAGTGCCGCAATTTTGCGAATTTTTGCTTCAGAAAAAAATAGTAACAAAACTTATTTGTGTGGCTGTCATTAAGAAGTCGATCGATTTGATCAGAAATCTTAAAATTCTCAGAAATTTTGAAATCCAAAATTTTGGTATTTTTCAAAACTGCCGCAGTTCTGCGAATTTTTACTTTATAAAAAATAGTTACAAAATTTTTTTGTGTGGCTGTCATTAAGAAGTCGATAGATCTGAGCAAAAATCTTACAATTCGCAAAAATTTGCATTTCCAAAATTTTGGTTTTTCTGAAAATTGCAGCAATTCTGCCAATTTTTACTTAACAGAAGAGTGCTACCATACTTTTTTGTAAAGCTCTTATTATGAAGTTGAGAACACCGATCTTGACTCTGTGAACTATCAAAACTGTAGAATTCCGAAATTATTGTTTTTCTTAAAAGTGACGCAATTCTGCGAGTTTTTGCTTGATTAAAAATTTTGATAACATTTTTATGTAGAGCTTACTTTTTCTTAAAAGTGCCGTAATTCTGCGAGTACTTACTTCATAAAAAATAGTTACAATACATCTTGTGTGGCTTTCATGAGGAAGTCGATAGATCTGATCAGAAATCTTAGAATTCTCACAATTTTTAATTCCAGAATTTTTTTAAAGTATCGCATTTATGCGAATTTTTACTTGATAAAAATTGATGTACCACTTTTTTGTAGAGCTTAATTTCTCTTAAAAGTGCCGCAATTCTGCGAATAATTCTTTATCAAAAATAGTTGCAAAACATTTTGTGTGGCTATCATGAAGAAAAGTCGATAGATCTGATCAGAAATCTTAGAATTCTCAAAATTTTTAATTCCAGAATTTTTATTCTTTTTAAAAGTGCCGCAATTTTTCGAATTTTTACTGGATACAAAATTGTTATAACACTTATTAGTAGTGCTTGCTTTTTGTTAAAAGTTCCGTAATTTTTCAAAGACTTAGTTTATTAAAAATTGTTATAATACATTTTTGTAGATGACTCATTGAGAAGTCGAGAACTCTGATCAGAAACCTTAGAACTCTCAAAATTGTTGAATTCCGAATTTTTTCTTTTTCTCAAAAGTACCGCAATTCTGCGAATTTTTACTTGATAAAAAATTATTATAACATTTTTTTGTATCGCTTGGTTTTTCTCAAAAATGCCGCAATTCTTCGAATTCTTAATTTATAAAAAATGATTATAAAACTTTTTTGTATGGCTGTCATTAAGAAGTCGATCAATCTGATCAGAAATCTTAGAATTCTTAAAAATTTGGAATTCCAAAATTGTGATTTTTATGAAAATTGCCGCAATTCTGCGAATTTTTACTTGATAAAAAATTTTTATAACACTTTTTTGTAGATCTCTGAATAAGAAGTCGACAGAAAGGGGGCATGGCACTTTTTTGTAGAGCTCTTATTAGGAAGTCTAGAACTCCGATCAGAACTGTTAGAACTATTAAAATTGTTGTATTCCTTAATTTTGATTTTTCTTGTTATAAAACTTTTTGTAGAGTTTTCATTAATAAGTCTACAACTCTGATCAGAACTCTTAGAATTCACAATTTTCGAATAACAAAATTTTGGTTTTGGGTTTGTCACAATTCTACGAATTGGTACTTGATAAAAAATTGTTATAACCCTCTTTTATAGAGCTCTCATTAAGAAGTCGAGAACTTTGATCAGGACTCTTAGAATTCTCAAAATTGTTGAATTCCGAAATTTTTGTTTTTCTTCCTATAACACTTTATCTAGAGCTCTAATGGGGAAGTCGAGAACTCCGGTCACCCAGGATATATTATATCCTATAAATTATAGTCTGGTGGATAGACTCTTAGAACTCTCAAAATTGTTGAATTTAAAAATTTTGGTTTTCCTTAAAAGTGCTGCAATTCTACGAATTTGAACTTGATAAAAAATTGTTATAACCCTTTCTAGTAGAGCTCTTATTAGGAAGTCGAGAACTTAGATCAAAACTCTTAGAATTCTCAAAATATCTAAATTCCAAAATTTTTGTTTTTCTTAAAAAGGCTTTACCTCATATTTTATTGGACGATTTACAATTCGTAAATAGGACTTATCGTTTATGCTGCACATAACTGCAAAATTTCTTGCAGAGTTTACGTCAATCAGTCAGAGTTGATGAGCCTGATTTTGACAATGAAGAAAGCTTTTCAGAAGATGAATGCAGAGCCATAAGTCCAATAACACGTGATCAGTTTAGAGTGCTGTATACATATTGTGATCCTGTGACTGAACCTGGCGGTAACGTTCGTCATGTGAGAAAAAAGGATCTCCTAACTTTTTATATAAAATGCGTCAAAACTTATCCCATGATTTTTAAAAAGTAATTTTTCGATTTAGTAGTAGGCAAGCTGTTAGTCTGACTATTGCTGCCGTACGAAGATCATTGATGTTTCGTTGTGTTCCAAACAATACTGGATTAAACGCAATTACAAGAGAACAATACATAGAAAGACATGTGAGGGATTTTTCAAATAGGCTCTATAATCCTAACTTTAATAATCCTGTTGCAATTGCCTACATCGAAGGAACGTATGATATATGCATTATTCCAGTAACTTCAGAGCACTAAAACAGCCATACTCAATGCATAAGGGACGTTATTTAATTAGGCCAGCCCTTTCTGTAGCTCCAGATGGATACATAATAGATATACATGGCTCTTATTTTTCGGACTCTAGAAGTAATGATGCATCAATGCTTGAAAACGAATTTCATATAGATGCTGCAGGTCTTCGAAAATGGTTTCAAAATAGGGACATATTCATAGTAGATCGTGGCTACAGAGATGTTTTACCTTTACTCGAAAACTTGAGTATTGATCATGGAATTCCAGCCCTTCTACAACCAGGTAAACTTTAACTTTATACTGAAGCTGCAAATGACTCTATAATAATTATAAAGACAAGGTGGCTAGTAGAAGCGCGCAATGGTCATATAAAATCGGTTTTTAAATTCTTTGAAGGAACTTTGTCCATGAACCATTCCATCAACGTCGGAGACTTTCACCGAATCGCCGACGCGATTTTCAATAAATATCGAGAGCAAATCGCTATGGAGGGAGATGCGGCTGAAGTGGTGGAAAGAATGTTAGAAAAGTCTTGTGCAACTAATGCCATTCAAGCTAGAGTTGTAATAGACAACCTTCACACGAGAAACGCACGGTGGGTTCAATTAAACGTAAAAATAATATACCCTACTTTCCAAGACTCGATTTCAATTAATTGATGGACCTTACAATGGGAATATATCACTTAAAGCTTGCACCTGCTTACATACAAGACAATCTCAAAGAGAACAGGCTGAACAGTTTCAAATAGACGAACTATTGGATGAACGTGGACTCGTTAGAGTGCACATGTATTCCCGGTTCAGAAATCTTACCAAATACCAAGTATGGATAGCAGATATAAAACTGGAGCTAGAAACCTTCGTTCATGTGCCTACATTGCGAGCATATTATGGTATTTAGGGAATTCACGACATCAACCACAGCGTATCAAATATCCTACGACAGCATTGCTTGAAAATTTCATTGATGCAGGTCACAAACATTAACAAGACATTAGCGAAGCCTTCTTGCATAAAAAGCCCAGCGTAGAAAAGCTTGTCTTAACTGTCTGAACTAATAATATGTGTTGAATTTGTTTGTTGGACTAATTTATAGTCTTGTCTTAACCGACTCGACTAATAACATGCCTTGCCTTTGTTCGTTGGACTGATTTATAGCCTTGTCTTAACTGACTGGACTAACAACATGTATTGCATTTGTTGGTTGGACAGATTTACAGTCTTGTGTTAACAGACTGGACTAATAACATGTCTTGCCTTTGTTGGTTGGACTGACCTATAGTCTTGTCTTAATTATCTCGACTACAAAATATCTTTGATAGTCCAGAATGTCTTTTACCTTGATTATTTTTTAAAATTTTCAAACTGCCAGGGCAGTCCTATTACATTGCCTTTATTAGCTGCACTGTCTTCCACCGTTAATATTTCTAACAGTATTTACCTTGCCAGGACAGCGCCATAATTTCGCCTATTATTGCCAGAACAACGCCATTTGGTTTCCCTTATTAGCTGGACTGGTCTATAGTCTCGTCTTAACCGACTGGACTAACAACATGTCTTGTCTTTGTTGGCTGTACTGATTTAAAGTATTGTATTAACCGACTGAATTAATAACATGTCTTGAATTTGTTGGTGGGACTGATTTATAGTCTTGTCTTAACCGACTGGACTAATAACATGTCTTACCTCTGTTGGTTGGACTGATTTATAGCCTTATCTTAACCGACTGGACTAGTAACATGTCTTGCATTTATTGGTTTGACTGATTTATAGTCTTATCATAACAGACTGGACTAATAACATGTCTTGCCTTTGTTGTTTGAAGTGATGTAAAGTCTTGTCTTAACTAACTGGACTAATAGCATGTCTTGCCTTTGTTGGTTGGACTGATTTATAGTCTTGTCTTAACTGACTGGACTAATAACATGTCTTGCCTTTGTTGGCTGGACTGACCTATAGTCTTGTCTTAATTACCTGGACTACAAAATATCTTTGGTAGTCCAGAATGTCTTTTACCTTGATTATTTTTTAAAATGTTCACATTGCCAGGGCAGTCCCATTACATTGCCTTTAGTAGTTGGACTGACTTTTCCTTTTATAATTGGACTGGTCTACAGTCTTGTATTTATTGACTGCACTGTCTTCCGCCTTTAATATTTCGAACAGTATTTACATTGCCAGGAAAGCGCCATAATTTCGCCTATTATTACCAGTACAGCGCCATTTTGTTGCCATCATTAGCTGGACTGGTCAGTGTTTCTAGTATTTTCAGTGATTGTGCTGATCACAGTTTATTGAAAAATCTGCACGTCATCTTCAAGTTTCAAACGGGACATTAGATACGATTGTAGTCATCCTTTTCTCGTTCAGCCCCACCTATCTTGAAAACTTTTGATTTTTTGGGCTAGTACCCATTAGGATTTTTTGATCAGGAGACTTTTGACCGGGGCCGGATTTTAATGTAAATTGTGCGGGGTCCTTTCTTGGGGACTGAAAATTTGGTTGCAAAGATGTCATTCTAATTTCAGAATAGCAAAAGCTAAAACAATTATCCATTTTTATGAATTTAGACTGCTTACCTAATAGTGCAATTTCACAGCGTGAGCTTTTCAAGAAATGTTGTCAGTTAACTCAGTATCCCTTTATTTACGCATTGCGCACTAGAAATTCAAACTTTCGGCGCCCCTGACAGCCATATTTTTTTAAATTATTATCACTTGCGTAGTGCTCATAACAAGAGGCAATTTAAGCTATTTAAAATAGTAAAATATTCTACCTATATTGGCAAATTTCTAGCCTGAATAGAGTGACGGAAATTACGATTTGAAATTACATTTTACACATTTGAATAATCCAACATTACACATTTAGATCACGAAATTTACTATTTGGAAGTGCTGATGTTTGTCATGCAGATCAGCATAACCTAACAACTGTAAAATAAAAAAAGTGCTATTTCGAATCGTGATTTAAGTAATGTATTTGAATTTTGTGCTTTGTTTTTCAACAAATCTGTAATCCATCAGAAAATTTAAATATGACTTAAAATTAATAAAATCCTGTGCGCTTTCTTCAAAGTAAATTAAAAATAGGATCGAAACTAGAAGACCCTCTGCAACATGTAAGGGGGGAAAAGAGGACTTTTTCGAAAATAGTTGAAAGAAATGGAATTTTAGAAACACAAAAAACCGCCAAGGGGATGGTTGAAAGACTGTAATCCCTGCAGTTACAGAATTATAAATAAAAACCACAAACACCTTGCATGTCATCTTGGTCAAGCATTAGATTAACGGCGTCACTTTTTTCGACTTTTTTCTAAGCGAAATCGACACTTTTATTGTTCCACAATTTTACGGTTATTTCCTTCGCAATCCTTTGTCTCCTTAGCATTGAAGGAGATGCGCGTTCGTTTTCAGTATCGGTCACGTGATAAAACACGGCTCTTCCATCTGGTAAAGTTTGCAATTTATAAATGGTACGTTTAACTATTTGGAATTCATTCGCGTCAGTATATAAGTTTACCTTTCACTTGTTGTTATGTAAAATGATAAACAATATGATTTATCGAAGTTTTCAAATTTTAGTCATGTTTACTTAGTATTTTATAGATGATTGTCGAGGTAATATGAAAGTTGTAATTCCCGAGAGTAAACTGTTGTAGTATTTACAATGTTTTTAAATGGCAATTTCTACTATTTCGTTTTATGGAAAATACTGTGAAATATAGCGTATGTTACTGAGCACACTTTATTCGATCATTTAAATAGTATTTTCAGGTATTTTATTGGTGGAAAATTATGATTTGAGAAGTGATGTTAAGAAATGGCAAAAATTCAAAAGATTTGATGATTTCAGTCCATTTTTCTCATAAAAATTGTAATTTGCGCTAATGGCTAAAATCCTCTTTTTTCATGCGAGTAGAACTTGCGGAAGGAAGCACCTTGCATCTGAATAGGTCGGGGAACGATACGCTTGACATACTTAATTGTTGTGGACAATTAACTAATACATACTGTGCTACTCATTTTCGGACTTATTTCACTAAAAAGGGTTTATTTAATATAAAGTTGATGGTATTTTTGAGCATTTTTATATATTATATAATCGAGGCCTTAAATTTAAAAAAAACTATCTTCTTTCCCAGGAATTTTCCCTTTTCCAGACGTTGAATATCTTTAGGCATTTTGACTTAAATATGCTATGAAATTTTAGCTGAAAAAAGAAAAAAAATTACTTGATGCAAATACTTCTAAGACTGACAATTTAAAGAATTAGAAACATATAAAATTTGATTAGATTGAAATAGATTAGACAGGTATCTAAAAAATCATAAACAGAAATAGAATGAGTCACTTCATAAACGTGAACATTGTCACCAATCCTTAGCAAAATATCACTGATTTTTTGTTAAATTTTTAGTTTAATTTAGTTTAAAATTAATTAAAGTCATGGAAAATTAAATATCTATTTAGCGTACATATAGTCACATGATTCAAAGCACGTTGATCTTGAGGAGAGATTGCTCTTTTAAGAGGTGCCGAAAAAGATTATTAAAAACATTAATCAGAGAAACTTGGATGGTAAGTTGTATTTCACTAGGAAAGCTCTACGATACCTTTATATAATTTCAGTAAAGTTTGATTGATTTTCATGGCACTCTTTTAGACTTTCATCGAAATCGCAGAGAAAATTATTTCATTAGAAAAACCTTACTGATTGGAATTAAGAGATCTAAATATATTAAAGATCAATAAAAAGGCATATAAAGCCGTATGTGATATTATGCGTATGTAGAAAGACATTTAAAGTGATATATTTTTTAATACAAGGTCATAGAAGGAACCAGTGTACATAAGAATTGGTCGAGGAATATTCCGTTCCACATACTCAATGGTTTTGGAAACGACCTGCACTGCACACAGGAAAATTTATGTGTTATACCTATCACAGAAATTCTTACAGTTTAGCAGAACAAAAGCAATAAAATGTTACTAAATCCAAATACTACTAAGAGTCTCAATTTGAAGAATTAAAAACATTGATATAAGATTAGATTGAAGGGTTTAGATAATGCATTTGCTACATTTTAAAATGTTTTGAAATATGCTTTAAATATAGTTTCTCCTGCGTGCAGTAGTTGGCTTCATGCTAACTGAATATGAGACACCTAAAGCAAGAGTCGAAAAATTATAATTGCCCAGAAAAAGTACGATCGAAAAGCAGTTGGAGAAAGAAAAAGACCAGTTTCGTTCCGCTGTAAACACTATGCAACCTGAAACTCTTGTTTGTCGAAATTCAAAAATTAAAGGAAGCCCAAAATCAGGTATAAGATGAATCTGCGTAACAACGTTCAGAAGACCGTCGACCAGTCATCGGCCAAGGCTCAAATCCAGGTTAACAACGAGGAATTCCGCGAACTCCCAGCTGCCAACCAGAGAGGATCGAGCCATTAAGCGAATTTAGAGAATTAAGAATTTAAGTAAAAAACAAACAATAAATTGTATCGAATTGACAAGAAAATAAGTCCTGCTTGCTGTCTGAAGAAGGAATCTGACATGAAATCAAAGTTAATTAGTGGTTAATAAGTTTTGCAATTCCTGTAAGGTATACTCCTGGTGCTTCAGAGCACTGTCTTTCCTCGACTATAATAGAAACCCTTACTTTAGAATCAGGGGAATTGTGATAGACGATATCCTTGCATTCCACTGTATCAAAAGACTAAACGTCCAAAGAAAATAGTAAACACGTGTATTGATATAATTGCATTCCACTGTATTAAAAGATTAAACATCGAAATCAAACCGTGATCACGCGCATCAGATAACAGACGCGAGACCGATACATTTCACGATGACGTACACAAAGTATTGAGATAACAACGGTGTAGCTTACGCGTCTCACGATAATAACGAGACTTTTCATTCATTACACGAACTGATTCCTTTACCCTTCACGGCAATGACCTCCCACAAAAACACTCAACCTTCATCGAGAGCACAATCTCCGACAAGCACAGAACCAGATTCCTAATAAAATCTGGATCCCATGCAGCAACTGGTGAGTGAAGAGATTTCGTGTTCTTTTTCAAAAATTGATTTCTGTATTTGGTTTTCTCTTGCGTCAAACTAGTGTTTCGAGTAGCTCTAATGGACACGGTGCGGGGTCAACTCACACAGTCCAGATACTTCCCGAGTTCTCGACAAGAGACCAAGTGCCGGGTTAAAAAAAAGGGGGTGGGGACCCCTGCCATCGCCCCGTCTAGTGAGACCCAGCCGCGCTCGTGGCCGCACTCGCGGCGATGCCGCGGGGGCGGATACGCCGCGAGAGCGGCCACCAGCAGGGAAGTAGTCTCCCCTGCATGCAGGAAGTTGGAAGGATCAGAAACGCATATTAGTATGCGGCAAAAAAGCCCGCAAGCGGGCAAAAAATCCACTAAGATCTAAAATACTTAAAGCTACTTAGTTACTAATGAATTACATATTGGTTGAGAGATGAAGATGAAAATGAAAAGTGTGCAGAGGTAGAGCGACTTATTTCAGGAGGAAGTCTTTAGGTTTTGCGTGTCTACGCAGGGGGTCGAAATTATAATCTCCTAGGGACGAGATGTGAGCATGCTTCGATTTAGCTGATCTTTCATAAAAGCTCTTGGCGGTGTCTTGGATGTATTCTGAAATGGTTGGTAAAATAAATTCTTTGTGCAGAAGGGTCGATTTGTGATGTTCGGCCGAGGAGCAGGGAGTGATTGTGTGACTAGTCGTTTTGTAACGGGTGGCTTGTGACATTGCGTTTTTCGGATGGCATCGCTATATGATTTTTTGTTACTTTGATGGAAAGATGATTTTTGAGGAACCTCTGGGTTTATGTCAGTTCTTCTGATTTTTTTGTGTGCGTTAGGATCTGGATCTTAGGTGCGTGATTGATAACTATTTTTTGAGTATTTGTATTATTTTGGGAATTTGGGGAGGTTTTTCGGGAGTTCCTGGCAACGAATTTTTGGGCCGCTTTTTTGTACTCAGGACAGCCTTTGTTTTTTTCTTAGAATTAGCTGTATGATTACCACTGCAGTTAGCGCAAGTGGCTGGTAATTGTTGGAATTTTTCGCACGCAGAAGATTTGTCTGCTTTCCCACATTTAACGCACCTTGGACTGGTATGACAGTTGTCTGAAACGTGGTTGAACCGTTGGCCGTGAAAGCATTGCTGAGGCTTTTCCGTTCTCCGGTATGGTTCTACGCTAATGCGGATGAAGGCGAGAACTTTCAGGTGTAACAGCTCAGTAGATTTCTGTTCTTTGGAGACCGAAACCATGATCATAGGGAGTGGGTTTTTTGTGACGGAATTTCGCATCCGACTACATGAAATGATGTTGAAGCCGAGTTCTTTGAGTTCAGAGATAATAGCGTCTTCAGGATAGGAAGAGGGGACGTTTTTAATCACGACTTTGGTTGGTGCAGGTGAATCTGAGCTCTTATATAGGTAATATTCAAAGCCCTGATCGTCTAGGGCTTTGAGAATCGTACCGTAGTCTTTTTCATAAGAGATATGGACTGCATAGACTCCGTTCCTCTTTTTATAAATTACTGGAGGGAATTCACAGTGTTTCTTAAAAATACTGTGTAGTCCCGCGTAAGGGTAATTTAATTCATCGATAATGACGCTTATGGGAGGAATCTTGGTATTACCCGGGGAATGGTTATTGTTACTAGGGATCAGGGCTTTAACTTGAGTATTTGCCAATGCCGAAAATTTATTGCACAATGGTATACTTACGATAGATGTCTTTGATGCCTTACTGCTTCCATTGATGGACATAGCGGACAATCCGTCGGAGGAGGCGCTGCTGGAATACGCCTCGCCATTCATCCTGGAGAGCTTGCGCTTTTTGCTCCTGGAGGTTGCTGTAGAGAAGTTGCTCACAACGTCCTCTTCTTCCACCTTGATGATGGACACTTCGCTGGTACAGCTTTATATGAATAGTTTAGGGCAGCCCTGAAAAGGGCAGAAAGAGGACAAGTCTTTGTGTGTCTTCATTCAAGAGACACTGCAGACAGATCAACTCGATGCGTCTGATAGACCAGAATCTATCAGTCTACCATGAGCACGAGTCCTATCTATCTATCAGTTCTTTGAAAGATTTCAACAAAAACTTAAAATCAATTGTGACTATGAATCGACTGAGTTTTCCAATCGTATCAACTCATATCCCAAGTGCCGGGTTCTACTCCAGCACCGGTATTTAAGTGCCGGCCCGCTGATTGGCCGCGAAGTCGACAACAGAGTCGTAGACAAGCAGAGGGGAAGTTCTGCCTCGACCGCACTACTCTGGTCTTCACGACGGTTCTCAACTATGTCCTTTTGACATATAAAAAGATGACAACGGAGGAAACTCAGGAGCAAAGAAATTACGACGACCAAGCAGAATATCTAAATTATCCGCAAGATTACAATCAATATACGGAAGAAGAAGTGACGGATTCATGCACAAATTATTAGTAGATAGCAGAGCAGCAATCAACAAAATTAAGAGAAATGATTTATAGCCCGACCAAGAAACATTTAAGTTCCATAAAAATTTCCTAATGGTAGATATTCACCACGAATCAACAGAAGCCCCTTATCTGCAGTATTTTGGGAAAAACAGCTACTTCACACAGTAGAAGAAAACTTGCCATTATTAGAAGATGGAATAATAGGATTGTCATTCTCCCAAAAATATCCCAGATATGCCAAAACAAAAACTTATTTGATAATCGACGAATGGAAACTACCATTACATTTCGAGGGAAATTACCTACCAGGAAACTCAAAAAAAAATTGTAAAATCAACGTAGCGGACAAAGAAAATCAAGTAATTTGGATAGAAAATCAAACAAAAAATCCTGTAGGACTATACACAATATTTAATAATAAGGTAGAAATACCATATTATAACTATTCCCAGAAATCCATAAAAATACCAGAGAAAATTAAATTCAGCAGAATTACGTAGATCTTGCCCAAAAATGGGGTGATTACTCTTCCAATTACTTCAAAAGATCGGAAGAACTTCAAAATTGCCTGAATCTAAATCATATCGAACCAGAAAATAAAGATGGAGTAAAAGAAATCGTGACTTAATATTCAGAAGTTTTTACTTTAGATGGAGACCCTCTTCTCTGTGCAAATCTAACTGAATGCGAAATAATTCTGAACTCCGGAAAAATTATCAACCTAAAATCCCATAAACTACCCGAGAAAGACAAAGAATTCGCATTTAGCGAATCAAGTGAATTACTGAAAAAAGGTATAATAAGAGAGTCCCAAGCACCTTTCAACTGCCACTATGGATAGTTCCTAAGAAAGGAGGAAAACTTAGGATGGAAAAGTACAAAAATATACAGCTTTCTCTACTATACAAGGGCATTTCGAATATAATAGAATGCCATGTGGTTTGAAAAATGCAACCGCTACCTTTCAAAGTATGATGGACAATGCGTTCAGAGGACTAATTGGGAAAGAATCTTTCGTTAACAGTGATGATATTGCAATATTCGGAAAAACATTCGATGAACATAACAGAAATTTAGTGACTGTTCGGGAAAGAATAAAAAAGTTAGGCTTGAAATTAGAAACATCAAAATGCATCAAAAATAATTACCGCAGAAGGAGTTAAGCCAAACCCTATTAAGATCAAGGAAATTCACGAAGTCAAGAAGCTGAATATACCTAAAGACGTGCAATCATTCCAAGGATTAGCTAAATATTATAGGAATTTCATAAAGGACTTTTCTTGTTATAGCTAGAACACTCACCAGATTATCTCAGAAGGACACAATTTTTGATTGGCGTCCAAAGTGTAAAGAAGCTTTTGAAAAAATAAAAAACGCACAAACAACATCTCCAGTATTAAGGTTCCCCGATTTTATAAAATGTTTTACTTTAACAACCGACGCATTGAATCAAGGATTAGGCGCAGTTCTATCCCAGGCTGGACACCCTTGCTTATTTATTAGCAGAATCCTTAATAAAGCAGAAGAAAATGACAGCACCTCAGAAAAAGAACTCTTGGCTATAGTATGAGCAATGAAACGGTTATGCCAGTACTTTCTAGGAAACAAATTTAAACTACAAACTGATCACAAAGCACTCATTTGGTTATACAATATGAAAGAATCTAGCTCGCGACTCTTACGGTGGCGATGATGGCTAGAGGAATATAAGCATAAAATTGAATATATTAAAGGGAAGGAGAGCAAAGTAGCAAACTGCTTATACAGACTATTCTCAATCCATATAAGGGATATTCTACAAGAATCGCTAGACGGAATAGATTTAAATACCGATGATGAGCTATCAGATACCGAAAATTTTTGTACACCATTTAAACATCCCACTATAATCATGGATGAAATACTGCAAGAAAAAATTAAAATCCCAATCAGAAAATGTGCGAGGAAGTTCAAGCTACGAAAAACTGTCCGCGAGACATTTGCTACATTTGTTAATTTCAGATCGATTGGATGAGATTTGATAATGACACAGCGTTTTAAACAAAGTGGCGCGCTCCCGTACACTGGAATGGGCCACGAGGCGCTCAATTTATCGTTGTAAGGTTAGGTGCAACCGGGCCTGGGAGTGCGCAACTTTGTTTAAAACGCTGTGTTGTTGTCTCGCGGGCAGTTTTTCGTAGCTTGAACTTCCTCACACACTTTTTCTCTCCGAACTTATATAAGCCGTAAAGTCGCGCGCAGATAATTTGCAATTAAATAATTAATTTCCATTATTAAAAGAAGAGTTTTTGATGCATCCTCATGATCGCTAGGTATTACCGAACTTGTAAAAAAATTTCAAAGCATTTCGATGAAATCCAATGAAGTTGGAACGAGATATTTTTATGAAAATGATTAAAAATGCGCCTTCAAATTATTTTGTTTTTAATTTTTATCTCGGAAATAAATTATTTTTCGAAAAAACTGTAAATGGAAACAGAACATTATTTTCACTCAGAAATATGGTAGCATTTTTTAAAAATCATTTCTCACCCATTGTTAATTTACCAATCGATGACTCATTTTTCACTCGGTCCAAACGTAGAACCCCTTATTACATAGAGCCCTTCAATTATTCTGATACTATCTTGCATAAATGTGAAAAGGTTTTTACGTAATATCAAATGTATGCTTATGAATATAACGTTGAACTAACTTTTTAAAAATAAAAGAAATTTTTTTGGATTCAGAGAGACTATTTTTATATCATTTTTTAAAACTAGTTCAACTGAAAAATAATTGACTTACCGCAAGCGTTAGTGCACGATTGTATTCAACTACACTGGTATATTTTATTAAAAACATTGATTAGTTTTTCATAAATTGTACTATCGAATTAAAATTGGAAAAAGTACTATAACTTGCAATAAAATAGTTTGCTTCTAAAAAATGCTCATTTGCTTTCTAGGACTATGAAGTGCATTCAAAGACGTGAAAAAACCGACTGCAGCCAAATGCTCAATAACGACTGAAATAAGAAAGAAAAGTTTGGGAGTCATGGAAATTCGTGAATCATTAACATTTTTTTCAATGATCAGAGAGCACAAAAATCATAAAATTCAGATTCCGCGAGTAATAAAAACATGGAAAAGAGCATAATGTCATTGATATAACAATCTCATATCGCATATAACTTTCTTCAATTAATATTGTTATGAATTTGACTGATCAATCAGAGCAGATATATACACACCCAAACATTTTCATCCAACGAGTCCGGAAACCTTACTTTAAAATAATACGTAGATACATTGATAAAAACATTTTGGTCGGTATTTAATTATTTAAACAATAATTGTATTGAAATAAACATAAACACTGTAAGAAAACAAGATTTAAAATTCTATAAAATACTCTTTCGTTGATTTCTTCAGAATAAACGTTTCTCGGTTAAATAATTTGAAAATTAAAGTATTAATGTCATGAATGTTTACTAACCATTATATGAAACTTTTACTGCAAAAATAGAATGAGAATAGAAAGGTTTCCACTTGTAATGGTTTAAAACATAAATAACAATGAGCATGAAGCATTGTTTGTACGAATTACCAAATATTACTGACATCTGAATAGCCTGGAAATCGGCCGACGACTGCCGACGCTGGTCGAAGTTTTTTTGACATGCTGACGACTCAAATCGTGAAAGTGGCGTATCTCTCCGACATTAAATTTATTCACGAGTATTTAAAAAAATAAATTCGGTTGAAGATTGACGAGTCGTCGATTATTTGTACGAAAAAATCCAAAATACCCTACTGTGCTGCGTGTCATTTCTTTAATTCTTCAATCAATTTCTTGATATACAAATTGACAGCAGTTGCATCGTGATTGAGGCATTCAGAAATGATCATATAACTTTCGTGTTTTGATTCCCTATTTTCTTGAAAGTAAACAACGAATGGGTGAATCATTATTTGTTCATTACTACAGTAATGATCTTGAACACAGTCTTGAATTACAGGAGAAAAGTTTTCACAAAATCACCTGGTTCTAGAGATTCTTTAATATCTTTTAAAAACGTACTTTGCGCCTTTAATAGAAAATCGTGCTTCAAAAGTTCAGGTAATTTGTCGCTAAACTTTTGAACATAGCCATCAGCTGAATCTACGACAGTTTCTAACATTGAACTATCAGTCATTGTCCATTGTTTGTATGTAATTTGGTCAATAAATTTCTCATCAAACAAGTTTTTCAAAGACTCTGATATTTTTTTAACTCCAGGACATTCTTTACATATAAGTAAATAGCAATTAGGCGTGGTAGTGCTGCATATCATTGTTT